>JAQFYP010002962.1:0-11703 GCA_034694865.1 Bilobella braunerae | reverse complement strand
ACGTCAGTTTTGTAAGGAGAGATTAACACTGATATTTCTATTGTTGACTTTTTGGTGTCACAAGTTATGAAATTTTCGCTGATATCTCCTGTTATAAATCGATAGTTATTTAGCTTTTGACGTATGGTTGTTTCTTTATCACTGTGATGAAAACTTGTTTCTGGAAATACCTTTACCATGACTTCAAGTGTCACGCCGTCACTTAATTTGGTGACTTCACTGAAGTACTTTGTCGTTACATTAGCAGAAGAATTCATTATGCTAGTTGTTAGGGTTAGTATGCTGAGGTGTACATGATGCAATTGCTCGCCGAATTTTGTTATAATGTTCCATGCTTGCGTAATGCAAGGTATTTTGATTTTTACTACGGTCGCCGAAAAAATAAATTGGCCAAATAGTACTAGAGTACTTGTACAAGGTTAGTTTGTATAGTTCGTGGAGGCACATTCGGCTTGAAGCCATAGCAAAGGAAAATGTGTGTACAATTAAGTGCAATTTACCATTACTTGAACTGGGCATAACAGATAGTTCCGTATTACTATCCGATTTTTGCTTAATTTTCAATATTGGCAACGTACTTAGCATGTAGTTTCCACTGGTATATTCCAATGGTTGTACGACTTGTGTTTTACCAAAAATACGCATAACATAACTTCTGTGACCATAACACAAATTTTTGTAAAATGCCCTTTTTTCGCAACGTACCAGCATCTCCAGACTATTGATAACTTGAGGCGTAAATGGATTGTTTTGGTATCCAACTACTGCAATAACTACTACCTGGCAAGTTTGCCTTCTATACACAAATAAATTATTCCAAAAAACTGAAATATACGAGTTTGTACTGTTACATTTTTCGCTTACTTTAACTCTCACATATATAAATGGCTGTAGAATATCAAATGTTTCAAACTCATGATCCTTGTGAATTAGCTCTGCTAGAAGGATATGGCAATTTTCGAAACCAGAAAGTATAGTTTGAGCAATTGAATATCGTTTTAAAATTAATGCAAATAATTCAAACACCACCTTTAAACTTACTGTATTGTACATACAACAATCGTACTGTGTCAAAACGGAAATCAAATTTATTTAGTGAGTCATACTACATCAAAGGTATATACGCAATTAAAGTGTTGAATGGGATAGATGTATATATTTAAGGTGAGGCGCTGAAGCTAAATACTGATTCTGTTTTCTAATTTACAAATCAAATTTCAATTTCTGAATAAGCAAATTTTTATTTGTGTTGGGAATGTATTTATATAACGCTTACAACGTTTGGAGAATGCAAAGAAGGAATTAAAGTGCTTAAGTTCGTTTTTGAATATAGCAGGAAGTAATAAATTTGATGCTATTAAACCAAACTATACAATATTTTCAAAATAAAATCATTCTAAGCTTTGAGCTTTTGCTTGTGGTACTTTTCATTTGTACGATTAATGTAGCAAATCTATTGCAATTGCCCGTATCAGTTAATGTTAATTTTAAAAAAAATTCGGAATTTTTTTTCGAAATTACTTTTTTGGAACTTTTTATTCGGAGATTTTTTTTCGAAAACATTTACATTGCATTACATGGAACATTGGAAGAATTGGAGCATTACATGGAATGCTTCAATAAAGCATTTTGCTTATTTATTCAATTATAAAGCTTAATTATCAATAAACTTAGGTTATGCTGAAGTTTGCCAACTAAAAGTTTTGGATTAAGTTTAAAATTTTCCATTTGGTTTAAACTTTGACCTAACAGTAGAAACTAAAAAGGCATACAAATGCATGAAACAAAGTAGAAAATAAAACATACTTCAAATAAAATAATAGACACAAACAATTATGAGAGTACTACAAATTTCGCGGTCTGATAAGGGAGCGTGTTCGTAAAAATTAATCAGATTTCAGATCATCATATGCAAAAAAAACGCGTTAAATTAATTTAACCAGAAAAGTTTAGTTGCAAAACAACTGTAAGATAATTCGGTCCTACTGTAAACCAACTTTGACTTAATTTAGTCTTTACTATAAAATTGTTGTCACAAAATAGTTTTTTACGGTTCAAATAAAATACTCCATGTAAAACTCAAATCTCACACACTTCACGCAATCCTTTTGCCTTGTATCATAAGGAAATTTGAATACATGAGTGAAAGTGCTAGTAAACAGTAATTAAAGTAAGAATCTCAACATTGAATTCTTCCGGTGTAATTTTTGTTTTTGTACAATATTTGTGTTTGTGTAATTTTTGCATTTCCTAATTTAATAAATGGCCTCCTTTACAAATGAAAGGACGCACACAGTGATGCATAGCAATAACACAAGCGTTGCTAAAATCATTTTACTTTCTAAAGAAAGTGCTTTCGGCCCAGTTTCTATCGAAATATGCTTCAACTGAAGTATATTCTCGATACTTGTAACTATCTTGTAGGTACTTGGCTAGTCCGGAATGCATAACAGCTTGAAACCTACTATACACTATTTCTAGTCGATCAAAGAAAATTTTCGTAAACGTCCAAACTCTTGCGCGTGCGTAGAGCTTATCCTGTCCAAAATACACCTTATTTCCAACAATTTCCCTTACTTGATCATGAGTAAGTTTTAGTTCTTTTTCGTTCTCAATAAAAATTGTTTTATCACATCTAGATAAATCCTGGGATAGAGAATAATTTTTGTGGAGATGAAATTCCATAGCTTGAAGAATGTGCAACGTCATGACTTTACCAATTTCATTGCCAGTAAAGTTTGTTTTGTAGAACCTTAAAACTCCATAAAAATTTGCATAAAAGTCTCCGGCGTCGGTTATTGCTGCTAGAAAACGTGTTTTAGCAACAAAACTAGACAAGTTTCCAAACATTAGATGCATGGGCTTGCCGCGCAACCTACCGCTCTCAACATATGGTATCAAAACCCTAAACCCAGAGTCTAAGGCATCTTGCACTGTTTTCAAATTCCCTGACGGTACACCCGCAGTCATATTGTAGGTCACCAAGCCACGATAAGAGTTTGAAAGTACAATCCCAACGTAAACAAGTAATATAACCAGCATTTTACATGAAAACTTTTTTAAAAGTTTAGAATCAAACGCATCTTGCTCGAAGCAAATTCTAATTAGAAGAAATCCAGGATTTTTAAATTTAGCAATGTAACGCAAATAGTACAACACTGTACATAAAGACATAGTGGCTACAATCCAAAACTTCGACTGAAACGGATGGGATAGCGCTCTAAGGGATACAAACGCAGGATTTGTGTCGCAGCTTATAAAATTCTCACTCTTTTCTCCTGTAATAAAGCGATACGAGTACTGCAATTGGCTCGACAGAGCACTATTATCATCATACTTGAAGCTTGTTTTCGAAAAAACATGAACGGAGTAACCAGGATATTTACCGGATACTTGGATAATACTAAAGTTCAAGTATTGTAAGTGTACCTGGCTCGAATTAAACGGTGCGATAACTAAGGATAGTATTTGCATAGGCACTCGACGAAGCGCATTAGTATCGTTACAATTCTCTGCATTTCTAACTGCAATACATGCGAATTGTCGTGGATTGTAAACTAGGGTGGAGTAATCATGCCATGTTGATGTCGATAGTTGAAGGATTTGTATCTTGTACAATTCATCTAAAAGTGCTTTATTCAGTGTAGTTGTAAATGAAGTATTGTACAATATAACACTGACTATACTGCAGTCTTCGTTGTCTTTTATCCTTACTGTTGTATTCTCAGTATTGTATGAGATAATGTACCGAATGAAGGCACGCATTTCTAAACCATGCCCAATAATAGATGGTAATGTGCTTGGTTTTAGCATTTGAACTTCCAATGGTGTTTCGAAAGAAATTTGAATAAGATATGCCCGATGCCCGTAGCATAACACCAAATACCTTTTGTTGCAAGCCACCAAATTTACCAGTGAGTTGAATATCGGAGTGGATACCGTTTGACTCTGTAATCCAATTATTGCAACAACTTGACAACTTTGTTTTCTAAATTTATAATTTGCGTTCCAGAATTCGCTAATGTTGAAACCTAATACTGTTAGGTTACCTTCGGTTTTAAAACTAACACGTATAGCAGGTACTAAATTAAGTGCCTTATAGTCTATTCTGTTATTCTCAACTTCCATGAAGAGAAAATGAAAGGTTTCAAAACCAATGAAAATAGTGCTAACAATTGTGGAAAGTGGCAGAATTAGAAATAACGGTAAATACTTTGTAAAACAACTAATAGTTGGCGTCGTATTCACGGTAATGTGATAAAAATGTTTCATAATGAAGCAAGTTTTCGAGAATTTGCGTAAGTTTTACAGAATATTGTGACTTTATATTTGGAAATAAGAATACGTAATTCCAAATGTCAACAAAACCACAAAAAAATCTGACTTGTGAAAAATTGTATTTGTTCTGGACGAGTACACAATCACAATGTTTGCACATTCATTATTTTATCAAGAAACTGACTGTTGAAGCTTAAAATTTTATTATTTTATGTTGCATACTTCGCTAAGAATTACGTATCATAAATTATCACGTTAGAACTACCCACGGACAACCAACTTTAGTCATGATGCTTGCAGAAATGGAAATGTTGCAATTAAATGTTGATTTTCTGTAGTGCCTTCGAAGCGTTGACATATTTAAAACCGATCAAACACACAACTACACATACCAATGTCATAATTTGGGACAAAAATGATACTGCCATAAGATAAGTACAATTTCATGGACTATTTTATATAGCTTTGGAAAATATTGTCATAAAATGTAAAATGGCTAACTTCTATGCAACTAGGTGTTTTCCTCGTGACAAATATGAAAAATCAAAAAATGATGCTCATAATCAATTTGAAGCATCAAATATGTGGTGCTATTTTTATTGATTTTGTATCAAGCAAGTAAACAGGTTTGCACAGTTTAGAACACTTAAACCTACTTGCTACCTCAGGCTGCAGCAACGTTAAACAATGCGTGGTGTAGTTGCCTGGGCTCTGTTATAATCTGGACACGAAATCGTAACATCGTGGCTCGTTGACCACGACTCGAAGCAGTTGTCAGTTAAGTCGGAGTAAAATGCACCTACAGCCGCAGCATTTCCGCTAATAAATATCAACCGCTTAAATTTTCAAAAAGAAGAAAAAAAACGAGCAAAACGGTGGTTGAAATCGAACCGCCCGGGGTTTAACTTTGCGTCTTTGCCAATACGCCAAAAGGCATCGGTCTGAAACTTATTACAAAATTCGTGGTGAAATTAAAACCTTGAGCTTGACGACTGCTTATCTTCAACTGCGTTTTTTTTATAATAATAGGAGGGAATTGATAATGTCAGATACATATGACCGAGCCCGAGTTGGCATAGTAGTTTAGTGGACTAGCCAGCTTCGCGACGTGGGTTCAAAACCCTGATTGTGTGGCCTTGACACCTTTGTGATTATGCTGCACAATCAAAGGGAAAAAAAGGTCTTCCAGTAGCCTTGTGAGAATTTAGAAGACTTCCCTCACTAACATACATCAATTTTATACAATGAAAAGTCGTACCTGCTTGAACTTAAGGATGCATAGCATTCCTTAAAATGCAAATTGCATAATTGGCTAACACTGTGAAGTATATTATTGTAACTTACTGTTCCTGTAACTTCCGGTACAATTCTTACTGCAGTGTAGAATCCATTTGAAATGTCAATGCTGTATTGAGAGAATTTCCACCATCTCTCCCAATTGAGAGGCTGAGGATAACAAAATCTAATTTGCGTGTTGCCGTTTGCTGGAAAGGAAAATGGTTTTCCGTCAAAATTTGTTGTATAACTGCCTCCAATTTTGCAATTCTCGCCGCTTGCGTCACACCCAAAATGTGGAACGAAGGCACCGCCTCACCTCTTTTCGCTAATTTTGTGCGACTTCGTTCCACCTGCTACAATGTTCAAACTGTCTAAGGGGCCTGGTACATCATTTGAAGGGTATATTATAGAGTTTTTTACGTCAGGACATGCCTTAATCCACATAGACTCTGCGCAATTGTTCTTAAACGTTATGGTTCGTTTAGAGTCTGCTGATGCAGCATTAGCAATTGCCAATAAGATAATTTCTGGAATATGCGACATGTTTGTAGGACGCAGCGTCTTTCTTAACACTTATTTGTAGCACTATTTGCAAACGACAGCGATCGCAATTTTATACTGATTTCTGAAGTTATGTTGTGCAATTGATTATTCATAATGCTACATTTACTTTACAACATAACGGCGTGAATGAATGGGGTGAAATATTTTTTTGTGGATTGCTGTTGTGCGATAACCCAAACAGTTGCCTAAATGAATCGACGACTTAGCAGAATGTTAATATGTATTTCTAATAAGCATTGAATGACTTGAATAAAAATAGCTTAAAATATATTTAAAGCTACGTTGTATAGTCAGACGAGGAGCTTGACAAAAATTGAGCAGAACGATGCTTCTTTCTCATTAACCAAAAATACACCGTGGTAAAATAGAACAATCCAGCATCAGTTGAAAAATGCAACTAAATAATAATTTTTTAGACTATTTGTATCATAATAAAGTAAGGCTTGACCTTGACATATCATTGTAATCTCAAGAGGTCGGGGATCCAAATCCGTATACTTCAATTGAGGGTGCATCACTCCTAGCGGTCATGCCTCAATAGGGTTCATTAGTAACTTCTTGTTATACACTGTATATATGTCCTCCATGTTGTTTCCCCACTGTTGTTAGAGACAAAGTTGGCGCCCAAGGCGCTTTAACGTAAAAAATTAGGAATGTCCTATATGGAACTCCTTGTACGGACATACGCTTCTAAGCTAGCAATCAGTTATGCAGATTTCTCAGATAAGCTACTTGAAACAATTCAAAACTGGGCATGTTCTCTACGAACAGATATCTGAGAAATAATTTGTTGAATTCCTGAAATAATTTCTATACTCGATGGACAGACGGGTAAACATTCAGAGCAAAAAATGAAAGTGGCTGAAGCTACTCATTAAACTGTTTAAAACAAGGGGAAATTGAGTTAGGATTTATAATATTTCGTGATATAATATTTTATTAAGCAAATGTTAATAATTTTCACTTTATTTTCATCTTTTCCTCTAATTGTTTATTGCCATTCATGATCCAATTCAAATTGCTTCATTTCATTGAATTCAGTTAAAAACGTGGCTTGCTTGATATCAAGATTTCATGTAACTTTAGAAAACATCCATTCAATCTTCCATACAATATACAGTATCAAACTAAAAACCAAATTAACTTATATTTAGCTTCCATCCACATAGAAGTTTGCTCATAGAAGTAAGAACGTGAGGTATTTGCCGTAAATCGTAGTTCAATTGCAAAAATAATAGTAAAACTCCATGTCTTTAATGTCAAAATAGCAAAACTCAAAATCCAATACAGCAAAACTATTGGTTGAGATTTGAAATGAGGCACCTTGCTTGCCTTCTCTCTACAGCTGTCTGTGAAACGTAGACGCTTATGGCCATTCGGCAAATTTTATCTTGTTGTGATTGAGACCAGCAACGTTGACGTTATCTCTATGGAGATGCTGGGTCTCGATCTCAGGTGGCAGATGGAGAAACATTGAGCGCTTAACCGTCGGACAACTAGGCTCCTATAACATTTCAGCGTTGCGTGTTCCGTAAATTAGCAATAAACTATTTTAGCTATCAAATTTTAACCTTCAATTTCCAAGGTCAAAATAATAATGTAAATTCACATAGGTAATGCAAGTTACGTACGTCATGTACTTCATTTTACTGACGTATTATAATTTGAATGATTACGTCTCGTAAAAAGCGGATTTCTCCGAATGCAAAGTTTTAAAGCCAATTAGAAACAATTAAAAAATTTGGAAATTGATTCGTGGAAAAATTTTAATAGACTTCAACATTTGAATTGCTTAAGTTGAATTTCATTTGCTTTAAACCATAGGAATAACTTGCTATTAAAATCGCCGGAAGGAATAGTCTAGTTCAAAACATTAAAACGTAGTTAACGGTGATCTGGACAGTACAAATTCCGTCTGAATTGGCACCTTAATTACTTAACAAATAGAAAAATGTACTTGCCAATACAGTTAAAAATGAAAAATGTTTTAAAGTTGTTTGCTGTCAACAAAACCAATTTCACTCAACTTTGTTTTGTAACATACAAACATAGTTCTTGTTACCGATTTCTTCCTTTTACCCTAAGTAGTAGGCAAGGCCTGCAAAATTCTGAATTGTGTGTAACTTAGCTGAAATGTTACTTATAATTAAGATTTTTTTTCTAAATTAATGACAAATTTCTATGGCCTATCATTTGCAGGGAATTCAACAAGTTTAATCAAATTCCAAACCTAAAAATGCTTATGAAAAGTATGCTCACAATATTTGAGGTTTCCTGTGGCCTCTTTTTTAAAGTTTCGGTAAAATCATACAACCGATTGCGTTGTACACGCCTTGCCTACTACTTTTTAGTGACTTGACAAATTTTTATACTAATTGGTACCCTACGGGTCAAAAATATTTTCTATGTTATCACCAACGTCTTGCTACATTAGATTCCGTAACAAATAAAAAACCAAGGTTGTACTTTTGTATGACTGCACTGATATTAACTCTCATTACTACGACTCATATATGCTTAACAGTAAATACATTTCATCTAAAGTGACGCACCAGCCGCAGCCACTGCTTCAAACAAATAGAATCGGTGTGCCATTAGTTGGGGGCCACATTAATCAAACTGGTGTGCAAATAGAAATCAGTCAAATTTGTCGCTCAACTATCGAACTACACCAAATGGACCTAAACTTCTGGGTATCTATGGCAAGGATCGTGCATACATATGAGCGTTATGAATGAATAAATTGGGAATTTTATTATTGCTATAAATGACTATTAAAACTTTGCGTGGGACAAATTTCCCTCGGTAAAAACACAATGTCAGCAAAAGAAGAAAAAGAACACTTTATTAATTTAGGATGTCCCGTCCTTTGCCATCGATTAGGCCTAATTACTTAAGTAGCCTACATTAGTATATACCGACTACGAATAGTCATAGGTTAATGAAAAGTCACTAAAATTAAGGGGCTAAAAATGTTGGTTTGAGACACGTTCTAGTTATAATGTATTCGGAAATTTTTTTAGTTCTGATAAAAACTAAAAAACAAAACCACTTTGAAATTTTTTCTCAGTATGGTAAGAATCTTTTCACACAAGAATCACTCAACTAAGCAACAACTCAACGGCATATGGGATACCAAAATCAGTAGGTGCAACTGTAGGTATTTTGTTTATTTATTTACCAATTTGGTAAACCAGGTTACCTATCAAGCATGTATTTTTCTCTTCAAGTTTTCCCCGTGTTTACACTGTTTGCAACTAATTTACGCATAAATTTTGTTGTGTCACTTTGCCCTACTTTATTTTCTGGGTTTGAGAATTGTCACGTGTTGTTGGCTGAGCTTGTTCACAACAGTGACGAGTTTGATGTTACCCTTATTGAAGTACCCTATGTTAGGGTAAGGGTAATCAAAATTGAAAACCATCTTACTATAAACACAATAACGAAATTCTGGGATCAAACTTTCACGACTAGAAAGCTAGTCTGTCAAGTCGTGGCAATTGTTGGTTACCAAAATAATACGTTTACCAATCAAGTTCTCAATTCTCTGCAAAGGCTGATTAGCTGCGAAGAATCGCCAATTTATAAAAATTTGTGTTATGGTCACCGGAGTTATGCTTTGCGTATTTTTGGCAGATATCAGCATGCAGAGGCATTGAATCGATCGTTGATGTACTATATTCTTGGACTATTCTCGATATACACAATTAAGGTGCACTTAGACACAAGTGCTGACCTATCTGCTCTTCAAATAAGACACCAGACTAGTTTATCCTTAACCGTAACAAACATTTAGTCGTCTGCTGCAACCGATAAATTATACCTTGACGCCTTGCACAAAGTTATCTTGTTCAAACACTCTTGCTCTGCTTGGAGGACTTACTCTTTCGGAGCTGATGAAAAAAAAAGCAGTTATCGGATACATTACCGTTCGGTCACTTGTTATGCCTTACTATTTTAGCAAGTTTATGGAGCCAGTTTTTGTAAAGATACTAACAATAATCACATCGGTGTTAAATGGCACTGTTCCGGTAAAAACGCGGTACTTTAATGAAAGCGCGCTAATCACCACCGGCACTGCACCGCAGTTTGAAGTAGAGTTTTTCCCAGAAACAAGTTTCAAGTACAGTGTCAACGATGCCATGAAAAACCAAGCATCCAATAGCTATCTATTTGTAACAGGGGAACTTAGCGAAAACTTTATTACTTGTGATACAATGATACCGACTCTGCACATTTCGGTATTCACCGCGCCGTACAAGTTGAGTGTTTGGGTTACAGCAAGTGGCTTGTACTTTATTCTGGTGATGTTGTTGATCACGTGTAACGCATATTCTGGACTACACATAAGGAGGCCGGTATTCTACTTGACCAGTACATTGATGGAGCAAGATGTCTCAATCGATAAAAAGGTGGAAATAACAAAAATCTATAGATATCTTGCACTAAACCTCTTTTTATCGTGTCTCGTATTAACCAATTTGTATCGCGGTATTGTTACGTCAAAATTGTCGGCACCGCTGCCATCAGTAAAATTGAGCACTGTATCCGAGGCTTTGAAATCTGGTTTCCGTATATTAGTTCCATATGTTGAGTCCATTCGACGAAAAGGCCTACCGATGAGTCGTGCATTTGAGAAAAGTAATACACATGACATAGCAGTAAAAACGTCTATTTTAAAAATGATAGCAGAAGCTGGGGAATTTTATACTAATTTTGAAAGTGTTGCAACAACTGCTAACCACAACCTGACGGTCGCACGATTTGCCAAAGAAATGCTTAATGCAATGAATTTTCATATTTACCAAAACTATTCGCTTTCCGCTGAACTAGGGAGGTGCAACAAAACGATTTATGTTGACGGCGATTCTCAACTAAAGATAGTGTATGATGAGATAAAAAGTAAAGGCATCGATATCTACTACGGACAAGATATGTTATTCAAACGAACAAGAATTTGTACGTTGATGGGAATTGAGTTTGACCGCCTGGAGTCCATTTACAGTCAATTTCAAACTGTCATCTACTCGGGAATTTACGATTATTTGCACACGGAAGCTAAGTATCTGAACGTTATTCGAAGGAAGAGAAATTCTTCGAAACAAACCACGGCGTTGAAGCTCAGTTTCCAAAGTAATTTAACGTTATCAACCTTAACCGTTTTCCTTGCAATTATTGGAGTGTGCATTTTGTCGATTTGTTATGAATTTGTGAAATCTTTTTTCCTTGAAACAGGTTACCATTTTTTTTAGAACAATGTACAAAATGAGCAGTTTTTCAGAGCAAGATACCCCATTATAAAAAGTATTTCAACTACAACAAACATTTCTTTGTGTACTACTGTACTTTTAATTTTTATTATTCCATTGGAACACTTAATGATGTATGTCAAGTATGTTAACCAAGGCAACAAATTAGGAATTATTTAAAATTAATTTTATTATGCTATTTGACATTCTCCTATGGCATGGTCAACATGATTACTTGTGTGAGTGAGTGGGGGAGGATGTATGTTTGTAAGAGGGAGCTCACTACCTATGAATTAGGATAGTGAGGCTCACGCCGAGCATGCGCTAAAATGGC
>JAQFYP010002961.1:0-11705 GCA_034694865.1 Bilobella braunerae | reverse complement strand
TTGGCTTAAGACTTTATAACGCCTCTGGTGACTAACTCTGATACGTCTGCTTAGGTTCGCTTCTCAAATTGAACTCCACTTCTCTATTATATTACCCCCAAAATCGAAAAATTGTTATTTCGACTCGTCTTACTTTTGTATGAATCCAACAGTTATGATGTTCCCAGTGACCCAGGTGACCCTGACCCTGACTCTGTATTTCATTGTTGTGACCCCCTAAATGGTAGATATTTTGTTAGAGGCTCAGATTCCTAATTGTCTAACTATTTTCTTGGAAATTTTGAACAGAAGCTATATGACTTATGAAAAACTTCGGAGTTTGTGATTTCAATTTTTAAGTGTCGAATCAAACTAGATATTTGTGACAAACAACTAACAAACAATTTGCTCTATTTACTCAAATGTTACCAAAGTATTATTTTTCGATTCAAAACGCAAAATTTTTGAATAAAAATGTTCGGTTACGTTAAAATCGTAAAGGTAAAACAAATCGTAATCTTTCTTGTGTCGCAATAAACGCTCGTAAACAAGTAGCGTTCTGTTTTGTCATTCGAAATAAGAAAATTGGAAACACTTGGTTTGAGTTAGTTTTGGTTTGTCATCAAATTCACATGAGCCATTGGATTAATAATGCTCCCGCTTCTTACAAATTTGTAGTAAGCTAGCAAATAAACAAAACAAAATTTTATTTTAGGATTTTATAATTTTCGGGTCGTCCACGTAAAAGTAAAATGTCCCAAGTCGGTGTCACAATTCGTTATATCGTTTTGTTTCTTGCAAAGCTAGCAAAATAGCAAGTAAACGTTTTTCAGTTTTCGGGGTCATTTAGTAGGCCACCCGTGAGAGTCCATTAATAACTCATCGGGCTCATTTTCAACATGATATTTTATGGTTTCATGCAAAAAAAAAAAGGCAAAAACCCAAAAATGATTTTCAGTTGTTTGTGTCAATTAGGAGTCATTTAGGGTGTCAACCACCCGCGTGGCCCATCTTTGAACTTTGCTCACATTTGTAACCCACTACATATGTAGCTAACTTAGCAAGTGCGAGAATTTGCTACTTCAACGTTGTATACAGAATACAAGTTGGGATGAGTTAGGAATGAGAAGGAACAACGCCGTCATAATTATACCCAAATCATGTAGGCATATTAGTAGCGCTTGCAGTGTCAAGAATTTCATTGAGTCGTCGCTAACGGTTTCAATTGCGTTGGTTGCTTCGATTCCTTGATTCAAAGTTGCCTTTCCAGCAGCATCGGCATTAAACCAAACGGCCGTTTGAGTATGTTGTAGGGAATTTCGCTCGGCTTTTCTGAGGAGAGCGGTTAATGAAACTGAGTGTTTTATCTCCTGGTTACGAATCATTTCCTTCAATGTATCTATAAAAGCGTTCTTTTCCATTTTTTTTTGTAGAATACAATATAGTACTTTACGTCTTCGAGAAGTTTCAAATGTTGCTTCACTTCAAGGGTCCTAATGTTGGACAACACCAACGTCCCCAAAAGCAGGAATCGACAGTAGCCGAGTTCAGTAAACTCACAGACAACTTAGCTTTTCTAGCTAGGAAGTACATTTACCTTTGGTAAAAATGAACTAAGCATTTTCTTCTTTTACGAGCGGACATTGCTATAACTACTGTATAACTGATACCAACTAAACGAAAAATATTTGTAGTAAAGCTAAACAAACCCGTCCACGCTGTTAGCTTTCGACCAATCTTTGCTGGGCCATTAAATTATTAACCTATAAAAAAATTAAAATTTGAAAAAGTATAATTAATATGTTATAGTGTTCCCCTTTTAAAGAATATTACTAAATACGTAGTTCATAAAAACTAAAAACGAACGGCGGAGTGAACTGGAACACTTTGTTATAATTGAATAAATTTTTTACTCAAATTGAAAACAAGTTAGCAAAAGAAGGAAATTGAGATAATTATCAATCCTTATCAATCATTTTATTGATATATGGCAGAAACAGATCAACATGTTAACATTGTGTTAGTAAGAATACTAGAGTATAAGTAAAATTTCAAAATAATTAGGCTTCATTCTTTCAGAAAAAAAAAGCAAGCAATTTTTAAGATGGACGATTAATCCAGCTGAAAGTTTTATGAACACTGGAGCTAGTAGTCAATATCTTCATAGGGGAAGGATAGCATTAAGCCTAAATTGTTTTAAAAAGCCGAGAAGTAAAATACAACAATTAGCTTTGAAAAAACTAAATTTAAATACATTTAACTTGTAAATTAAAAAACAAAACAAACTAGAAACCAGTCAATTAAAGAGCTTATGCTCAAGGCGGCCTTGTTGTTATCGTGATTAATAGCTTCAGTATCTCTGTATTAGCTACCCTGAAATCGATGGTTTGAATCTCCTGAGCAGCCACAAGAAAGGCGATACTATTTTGTTTACCATTAATAAATTTCCTGGTATGGCCGTATCTACGTGAGTAGGTACACAAAGTCAGAGGATATGGATATTACCCAATTGGTTTCCCCATAGTGTCGAGCTATAATCCTAAAGACAACCCTCATTTGCATAGTATTCCATATGGTTATCAGGCGAAGGCTAAGGCCATACTTCACGTGAGGTTGGTGTCCTCTCTTTGTGGACTAGGCTCGTAAAACTGCGGAATGTTACGGATTGTCTGTTGTGCTCGCTTTATGACAAAATCTATGATAATGAGCTCCTGCCCTACCACATCTTTACCTTCTCCTGTACATAATTACCATCTATTCTGCCGGAATGTCAAATACCTTTTTTTTAACTTAACAAAGCTTAAGGAAAACTTGATAGACATAAAATTAAGTCGATTTCAAAAAATCCATTTCTCGCCGTTTTCCTATGGCCATAATAATTATTAATCTGTGTAAATCTATAGTAAAAAAACGTATATTAGTTTTATTATAATTTTTATTGCTATATGTAAGAATATTTTTATGTAGTTCATGAATAGTAGAGCAAGCAGTCAGTATTCTAATAAGGAAAGGATTGCATTAAGCCTAGATTGTATTCAATGACCGGCGGAGTAAGCTGGAATAATTTGTCATCACTGGAAGAAATTGTATTCACTTAAATTGAAAATAAAATAGCAAAAAAAAATTATTAGGCTTCAATTTTCCCCTAGGTTAGGTTTTTCATATTTTTTTTTTACACTACCACTTTAATTTACAGAATTTGAGTATCGACATTAGGAAACATAAACTTGTTGTACTTTTTGGAATAGCGTTTTTTGAATTCATTCACAGCAAAAAGCACAAAGCGTGTAAATTTGTTTTACCTTTCAAGCCATCGCCCACAACTAAACATTTCCCCGTTTGAAAATGAAAAAGGTACTTAGGATAAACACAAACAAAATTTGCAAAAGTATGCTCTGGAATTCTTCAAATTTCTCTATCTTGAACCATGTAGAATTACAAAAATTTAAACCATGGCTTTAATTTTCCATTAACTGTCATGCTAACTCCATGTCACGTTAGCTATAACAAATGTACCAATTGCATAAATGCCTGGTCGGCTCAACATACCAAGAAAATATTAATTTGTTACAAACTGCTTGCAAAGTTAGTAATCGGAATTTCCAAAATGTGTCCGAATTTTGTAGACTAAAGGACAATTTGGGGAGGCAACATGTTTCCTGACAGATTTTTTGATAATATAGAAATATAAATCTTTACAAAAAATATAAGGAAATTGAATTCTTAATGTAAGTTGTTTTTTGTAGCATCCCTTTTCTTCCGATAGGAAACTTAGAATTTGTTGTATTGCGTATAACTTAAAAATGTATGTAGCAAACATTTTACGTCAAACGCTTCATTTCCGATCAAGGAATTGAAAAGAAAAAAAATTGACAATCTACTCTAAACGTGAATACACTACCAGGTAATGTGACCCTTCTTAAAGATTGAAAAGTCTAACGTGAATTATGGTGTAAGCCTCTTACCACTTGTATGTATGTATGTATTTTAATGGAGAGGGTATTTCTACACACACCGCTTAGGCCTCAATCGGTCCCATTGCAGTAACTCCATATGATACACTGCCAAAGGCATCCCCATCGTCTCCACACCTGTGTTATTGAGTCAGGATTAATTCCAAGCAAATCATCCCATCGACTCCAGGCGCATAACGGAGAGAGTTAGGATTCTTCCGTAAGGAACTCCTTGGTTGGACTTACGCGTCCACGCTATCAATCTGCATATGCAGATTTTTTAGATAAGCTAGCAGTCCAGCGAATACTCCGTTGCAGAGTGCTTTCATCTTTCCTGCTAGCTCTGGAGCGTGGACGCTTATCGTCCTTTGGCAAGTTTATTTTGGGGTGATCGAGAGCAGCACTTTTTTAGGAGAAGCTGGATCTCGATCCCAGGTTGCCGGTGCAGAAGCATCGAGGCTTAACCACCGGACAACTAGCCCCGGACTCTTACCACTTCATTGTGTTTTACAAATAATATTTGTATATATAGTATATACAAACAACAAATTTATAGTTGTTTAAAGTTTTAACACCATTAAAATATCTTAATCCTAAAAATCCAAAGCTTGTAAGTATCCAAAGTAATCCAAGTAACTAATTTCTTCTTTTTTTTCTACTTGCTACTTTAATCAAGAATATTTGTGGCAAGTTAAGCAACTTTGTAAAGCTTTAGTGAAGATTGAAATAAACAAAAATAAACCGATCTATTAAGATTTGCATTCTTTGCCTAATTCTTAATCTGTGTAAATGTATCATAAAAATGTATACTAAATTTATTATAATTTTTATCGCTTGTGTTGTAAAAACATTTTCAACATAATTTATGAAAAATAAAACTAGTATTAAGCCTAGATTGTTTTCTAAGAGCGGCGGTGTGAACTGGAACAATTAGTCACTACTTGAAGGAATCTGTTTTACTCTAATTAAAAAAAAAGTTTGCAAAAATAAGAAAAATTAAACAACATTAATTCAGCTTTATTTTTTTATTCAAGGCGGTGGGATTTGTTTGTGACATTGCTTTACACTACCATGGTCACTTTAGCCAATTAGGCTGTTTAGTTACAAATGTAGGAGCCTTCAAATAGTTTCCATTTTTGGGAATTTTACAAACAATTTACAATGAAAGAAGTAGTTCACAAAAATTATGTTGCAACATAAATCATGTCATCTGCAATCTGTTGTGTCCATTATGCGTCTGAAAATACACTCCAGTAAACAGAAACTAACAGATGTATTCTTACATTAAGCTCCCAAGCTCACTTGAAATCTTTAACATCTGTACCAGGAGGACATATGTTGGAGTATCAGCTCAAGTTGGGTAGTGGAAAGAGAAAGACGCTCTAACCACTAAACGAACACGGCCAATGTACATACAAATTTCAAAGCGCGTTAGTCACAAATTGACAGCATCTAATCCCTATTCCTATTTTTAACAATGGTTTGATATTAGGGTTAACATTTTTTTTTCAATGCACCGGTGGTTTACCGACGCTACAGCGTCTCATTATATTTTAACAGTTTTAAAGTACGTTGTAATACGGATACAATATCTACATTGGCACAACCAAAGTCTATCGTCGTGGTTAAAAAATTATTTCATATTAGGGCTACCGTATTTTCATAATAATGCAATAGGCATTTCTACATGTTACTTTACTGTAAACCCAATATTGAGTTTGCAGAAAACATATTTACAATACGTACGGGCATTACCATAACTAATACATAACTGGACTATTTTAACAAAAAATATAACACGTCCATGATGTTAATTTTCGCACAAGGCTCGCTGGGCAAAATCATTAAACTGTAACTGTAAAAAAAATCATTGATATACTTCAAACTAAAATTAGAATAGTAAAATAAATATATTCTAATGTTAATATTTTCTAGTAATAAAATCTGCTTTTAGTACTCAATATTCCACTTTACAAAGGAAAGCATAGAACAAATTTTGTTTTGCAAAATTGGCGGGTCGAACTAGAATTTTTCGTCATTACTTGAAAAAATTGTTTGCTCTACTTTAATCGAAAACGAGTTAGAAAAAAAAATTAAATTATTAAAGTACAACTCTTTTCTAAGCCATCGCTTGTGTAAACTACATGTCACATTACTGTTACATTACCTTGCCCACTTTAGCCAAATGGGTACTCAAGTTACGCCAATATGAACCTGTAATTCGTTGGCATATTTCGGTTGAATTTATGCTGACGTAATTTTAGAATCAAGCAGTCGGACAACTCGCTAACTAAAAGTGTTTCATTTTGATAATTCAAAATGTAGATAATTTTTAGAACGTCCTCAAAAAAAATTGTAAAATAAGTTCAGGGCTTCAAATTTGACCATCCTATACAGTATTTACAAGCACACCTCGCAAACCATGAAGGGTAATAAACTCATTAATAAGCTGTCATGTAAACTTGATACCTTAACCATATATACTAACAATGGGACCACACAGCATGCTGCACGAATATCAGCGCCATATAATTGCATTTTGTTAAGTAGTCATAAGAATACGTTTATGTTTAAGTCACAGCTGGCATTCATAAGAACATTTTTTTTAAATTATTCCAATTTTCTAGATAACTTCAGAATCTTTCTGGGTTTTACACATGAAAAATGTAATTTCAATAAGGGGACCATATAGTATATTTTTGTACAAAATGCCATGGGCAGAACTCTTTGAAACTCTCTTTCTCACGTGTAAAATCCCATAAAAAATCTCAAAAATCTTGAAGACTTTGGTCTGAATGTAAGCGGATAAATTTAGAATAAACGTAATCTAATACGACAACTTACCAACATATACTTTGTGGCGCTGGTATAGGTGTAGCATGTCCCTGTGATTCCATTGGTCAAAACAAAAAATAAGATAAGTTGTGATTAATAGCTGACGTAATTATTAATACCTATTAATAATATTAATAATTATAATGTAGGAAGCATTTTCAGACTATACTTGTACAACACTTGAGGCTCCGATGTAAGAAATTTTAATTTTTACCCTCTTATACACTACACTATCATTAATAAAATGGTAATAATATTATCGAAATCATGATACTACTTCCAAACTTCAAGATGCTGACAGTTGTGAAAGATAATGAAAACTTAAAAGGTATTTCTTTTTACCTGAATCAGCTCTAAATCAAAATTCAATTTTTTAAAAAGAGAAATATTAATAAAAAAAAAAAGAGTGGAGAAATATTAATAAAAAAAATTAACCTTAAATTCTAAATCTTTCTCCCATTTTTCAAATAAGTTTTATTCAACTCTAAACAGAAAACTTCTATCAAATTCAACTACGATTTTACTATAAGTTGACATGTTTTTCGAACGGATGATCTTTTTACTGTACACATTTTCCTTGGTTGTGTTCTTCCATACTGATCTAGGTAAGTACAGATTCGGTACTAAAGTAAACATTCAGACAATTATTTGACATTTTTAAATTTATTTTTATTACTAGTATTTTATTTATTTGTAAATTTAAAATCCTAGTGAAATGCTGCTTTAGAGGCAATGGCGCTTGTTTCGAGGAATGTGGACCGTTGTGAGCAGACTTCTGAGGGACGATATTGCTGGATATGAGCAATTTATGTGGCGCTGTTCTATTCAACAAGCCGGACAATATTTTCATTATATGTAAATAGTAATCTGTAATAAATTTGTAATAGTATCGCGGGATCTAATTAAATATTAGTTGCCAATTCGACACAAGGAACATAGCCAAAAAAAAGTTTCCATCGCGTTTTTTCAAAAGGTTTTTCGTTTTCTTTATTTAAAATAATGACCACGATATTAATTAAAAAAATTTTATTCCTGTTTTTTATACCTTTGTATAGCTTGTGGACAATGTAGGACACCCCTGTACAACATAAATCAATAGCTTTAATTTTCTTTTATTGAGCTATCATGCTGATTTGATGACTTTAATATGTTCACCAAGAGTACCTAGGGTCAGCTGGGCACGAATATATTTCATGATTGTTTCAATTCGGTTTCATTTCTATGTGGAATCAAGAAAACAAATCAAAAGCTAGTAACTATTGCAATGTGCATGACGCAAGCACAATGTTGTATCTGACAAGCTGTTAACCGGAAAACTCAAATTTTTAAATCAGTCGTAGATTTATTAATTGGTTTCAAAATTTGGTTGATTTGTTTAACTAAATCTTGTTTTAAAAATGTACTTGATTAATTCATTCGGGCAACGGCTCTCCAATAGGAAATTTATGAAAAAAGTTTTTAGTAATTAAATAGGCAATAGGCCTCTAATTTGAATTTTGATGTAAAAATTTGTAATTCATTAAATCGGTACTGGGCTTATAATTTGAAATGTGGGGTTAAAGTGGTCATTAAATTTTTAATGGGCCTCTACATTGTAATACAATTCCGCAAAAAAACTAACATTTTTGTGATGTGACAATGTTTATGTGTGTAATCGTGCATGCACTTTTAGTACTAATTTTTAAACTATTTTATCAATCTACTAAACAAAAACGGCCGAGGTTCCTAGCCAAAAAAATGGTTGATTCATTTTTAATTTTAACAGCCTATTCTGTCTGTGACAAAACTAGTGAACTAGTACACTCAAGGGACTCATTTCAAGTTTGGAAGAAAATAATAAATTGCAATTTCTTTCAGATAGAGTAATGTGACGGATTCAAAAATAACTTCTAAGTTTTAATATCTTTCATAGTTCTAATGTGATGCAGAAATTATTTGAATTTATAATTTACTTTTGAAACGACCCCTAAAATTTTTGCCTTTATTCCGTTCAAGGCATTTGGAACTCCCCTCCACACCCCTATCTACTATTATAGAGAATATCTTTAATTGGAGACCATTTACTGTTTTAACTAAGTAGATATTGGACAAAAATTTTCAAATAAAGTAGACAAATAATACAAGAAAAGCTATAAAGTAGCCGTTTTATTCTCGTTTGACTCCAATTTCCAAGTCAAAAATGCTAAAAGAAACTTACATTTTTTTTACAAATTCAACAAAAAGCAGTAAATAATCTTGAATGTTTCAAATACGAACAAATTGTTCATAACTTTCTAACGCGCAAACTTGTTAGACGTCAACCCAGGTTTGTTGTTGCCAAAATCGTATCCAATCAACCCATCCATATTTTGCACCCATCTATTCTTAAAAAAAGTCTCAAGTTAGAATATTTACTGTACTAGTTAAACAAATTTTTTTTACAAATTATTCATTTATTGTTAATTACTCGTTCAAAAAGTAAATAGTCTGAATTAGTTCTGACTCCTTTGTTGACAATTACCAACAACGTTTTTTTTATTAGCTTACTCTACTTTGAGAGAAACAAAAAAAGTTCCATTAACTTAAACTCCTCTTTTCCTTGCCTTCAATTTCCATCAGTAGCACATTGTGTCAAAGTGAGATTTTCATCCCCTAGCACAAAAAAATTCATCCCTTATTTTTTTCACTAAAGTTGCCTTGCATCCCTTTTTTTTCTTTGAGTTGCATTACAACTTTAAGACGGAAGATCAATACTGAGAAAGCAAGGGGAGATGCTCTTAACCTCAATTCGTCAGATCACTCTTGTCAAATCAGCCGAACCGGCCACTTTACTCCCTCAAGATTGGTTGTTCACTAAGCTAATTACTTTTGCTTAATTAGTCAGTCACCAAAAACCTACTTCAGCCAAAATTTGCAACACTAATTGTGATTGAGTGTCAAAGTGAAATTTGAAACTATTTTTGAACAAATTTCTAAACAGTGCGTTTTGAGTTGGTGAATAAAAGTGTTTGAACAACTACGTTCAACTGTCAGTTTTCAACTTATTACTAAAAGTGGTTGTTTTTGTTTAAGTGGTACAATACTTTAATTTTAGTATTTAATCAATATATTGTTTTCAACGTGAGCTTTTCCAAATAACAACTGTTGTATTTAAGTTTGTTGTTTTTCTAAATATAAATTATTGCATTTGAGTGTTTTTGTATACTATTGCATTGATAGTGTGCATACTATTGCATTTTCAGAAATATAATTGTGCCATTCTAAGCTTTATATCAAACCATAATGTTATAGAAATTTTTTTCTTGTTGCGTTATTGTAATTTTAGAAGCATTTGTGTTATATTTTAGTAATATTTTTTCAATAAGCGTTTGCCAAGGTTAGGCTATTGCACTATTGGAATTATAGCATTATTGCACTATTAGTCTTACGCTATTTAAACTACTAGTTTTACATTGCTAGACTTAAAGTATTTACAGAAGAGATAATTTGATGCGTTAAGTGGGCTTTTAGAGCGTGAGAACAAGTGTGAAAAGTGATACGAGGCGTCATTATCTCTCCAAAATGACACTTCTCAGAAGGAAAATTGATGTCTATGTTTTCTTCGTTTGCGCATGCGTGACAGTGTCACTTTCAAAGGCTGCCGACACTGCTTCAGTTCCTAGTCAACCCTTCACGGTTCCTATTGTAAAGGCTGAAAGTAATGACGAATATACACCACTGCGTCCAAATTTCGCCGAAGAAACTCGACGTGCTTCAGGTACACCGCCGATGAACAATAGGCACAAGATACAAGTAGAAGATATCTTGAAGGAAATTTTTGAAGGTATTTTTGACGAATTTCTAAATTTCAAATTCTTTCAATTGACAAATTTTAAAAAATTGAACAAGTTGAACAACCGAACATATGCTTGTTTCATTATATTGAAAGACCGATTTAATATTACAATTAAATTGATTACTATTACTATTTGCTTATAGATTATAAAAAAATTAGAATTTTTTAATTGTTTTAAAACAGTTCACAGCAAATACAGCATAATAGTGTAATGACATTTAAATTTTTTTTAATGCAACAAGTTACTTGTTCATTATATTTACTCCATAATAGACAAACTTTTTAATTGTTATATTTTTAGTATATTTGTATGTTTTGTTTTGAATAAGTAACGTATAGTATAAATAATGTGGCCGTACGTTGATTTTAATTATAGCTGAATTCGATGATGAGCCAATTTTCGGCATTCAAAATGACGCAGTTGTACCTGCGACACAAAGCACTGCGTCAAATGCTTCTATTGTTGTAGTTGACAGCGACCTTAACACGACACGTGAAGGGCGAGCCGAGTTTCATCAAAATCGGAATCGACGCCGAAAAGGTCAGACTCGAAACGAAAAAAATCGGAAGCGCCAACAGGCGCTTGCGCAAAAGAAGGCACAAGAGTTTCGGAAAACCGCTGCGCAGCAAAATCGTCAAGGAGGAAAAATTCAAACTAAAAATGGCGCAAAAACCCCGGCTCTCAAAGGAAAAGGCCTTGATCTCGCCAAGTACAACGCATACATGGATGCAGTTCTAAATCGAATGAATGCCCTAATTCGCAAGAAGCGCATGGACCCTTTAAGGGTAAACTTGTACTCAGGACCTAGTCCTGGACAGAAAAAGGGTCAAGGTCAAGGTCAAAATAAGGGTCAAGCAAATAAGAAGGGTCAGGGTTTCGGTAGCAACAAAAATGGCGGAAAGACAAAGAAGAAGGGTGGTGCTAGATGGGATGAAGATGACAGTGGCAGTAAAATGGCATCTGAAGAGGAGGACGACGACAACGTTGACAGCGGGGACAGTGGTGACCGTGACGAGAGCGGTGAAGATGAAGGTCGCTCTGTCCGGGAGTACACGCTTATCAAGTCTAATGTGTTTCAGAGGCGTATGCGGTATGCAAATTTAAGCTTGTGTTGCTTTTGTTC
>JAQFYP010002960.1:0-11705 GCA_034694865.1 Bilobella braunerae | reverse complement strand
TGGGGAAATAATTCAGTTTCATAAAATCAAGTTGTTATATACAGATAAAATCAGAAAAACCAAACACGCAATAAAAGAAATTTCTAAAAAATATTTTTTTTGAAATTTCGTTTATTTTCAAACATATGAATTAAGAATGCAATAATTTTTATGGAATTTTGTTCCTAAATTATCGCAACTTTATCTTGTTCCCTTTCTTTTTCTTTTACAAAGTGAATTTTTTTGAAACCTTATGTTACTGATAGTTGTATGAATATTAATCAAGGGACTTTTGTCCTTTATCACCTTTCACCAAACGTGTTAAAGCGAAACTTTAAAAATGAGCATACATTTTCAGTATAAAGGGTTAGCGCATTGAAAGGGAAGTGAATCATTTGAGGCACTTTGCTTAAGTCTTGGTGATTTGCAAATGTCAGTGATGTAATAGGCTACGCATTTTACAATAGAAAAAAATGTTTTGAAAATTTTTTTTGCATTACTGCCTGATTTCGTTGCCATTAAATCGTGGAATTGTGCCATAACACACGAGAGTGAAATCAGGAACCATAGTGCTATAGAAACTGGAAACTTGCATTTTTAATGCAAAAACATACGTTGCGGTCGAGTTTGCAAAATTTTTACGTGGCGTGAAGAATGAAAAGTGTGTGGGTTTGGAAAAGGGCAGAAAACGTTTTAGAAAGAAAAGGCAAAGGGAAAGTGACATTTCAAAAAATAAGGCCACATTCTGGATTCCTATGCCCATTTGATTTAGAACAAGTAAGTTAGGGAGAGTTGACATTTTCCGTTCGAAAAGTTTAGAATACGTTTGAACTGATGGCTGTTGTAGCGCTGGAGAAAGTAGAGAAAGCATCTTTACAATACGCAGGGGAAACATGGGAGAGTGAGATAACAAAGAGTTTGCAACTTATTTCATTACTTGTTAATATGTATTGTTTAAATCTTACTTTACAGTATTTGATAATACTTCAGAATTTATAGAAAATTTTCTGGTGTAGACCAAATTATTAATATAACCACAATTTCCCAGAAACGTAAAATTATGCTACAACTGGCGAAACAAACCCGCCCTACGACAGGAAAAGCAGGACTCCTCTGCCACCATATTTTATTTTTGCGCAAGAATTTTTTTTTAAATAAAAAGAAGACACTGTCCATCTAAGTTACTGTGTAAGGCGTAGGTGAGTTTTTGTATGACCAAGTTTAAGACTCTCTTCGGAGGTCCTTCCTCCTCGGCTCCTCGATTGACACTCAAGAAAAAAAGGGACAAATCCCGTGCGCAAGCGTATTCTTCTTTCAATTGATATGCTTTATAAACTATATATGCTTTTTTTTTTCAAATCTAGCTATAAAAAGCTACATAATAAATCCGACTCCGCCCAATCATTTTCTAAGTATGGCTATAAAAAATTGCGCTTTTATAGTTACAATCCCGCAAATTTTTTGTAAATGCGTCTAATTGGATCTTGGAAAAGTGATGTTTTAGAATTAAAATTTTTACATGTGCACCTGTTTTATTTACCTAGTCGGTGCACCTAGAACAAGAGCACGTGATTTATCACTGTCATTTGAAGACAAGGGCCCTGCAATGCAAGACCCTACGTAATTTACAATCCAGTATCACTTCCCAGGGCCCATAAAATGGGAAACTTTTATTCCAGGTCTCTCCAAAAGCTCAACGTGTGAAAAAAAAAATTGAGCCTTGAAAAAGTCATTTCCTGTTTCCTTCCTGAAGGGCCCACCATTCACTCTCGAACCCTGATTTACCCTCCAAGGGTGCTCTATCCTTTGCAAACTTTTTAGCATTACTTGCAAAATTTGCATCATGCTTTCGCCTCATTTTTCATACGTAGGCTAAGCAGACTCTAAAGAGACAAGCATATCCATCCTCAGATTCCTTTGGGGGAAAATAACACTGCATCATGACAAGTTTGAGCCTCGTAAACCTACTTTCAAAATAATGTTTTTTAAACTTTCAAAAATTCACAAAAGTATTATTCTTATACAACATTAGTAAAATAATCGCTTACAACTTTTATAAGATACTTGCAGAAGCGTTTGAAACTGTCGAACATAACTTGAAAATTTTCGTATTGCAAAATCCAGACACAAACGGTCTGGTATAAAACTTGTACCAGGAAGCATTTGATAGTATTTGAAAAAAATATTGGTTTTTTAAAAGTGTTTATATTATATTGGTTTTAAAAATCGACCTTTCACCAAAAGGTCGATTTCAACAAGTTCCCAGAAGCCAATCAATTATTCAAAAACTATTTTCTAGCTTCTCCTTACCACGAATGTGTAGCATGCTTTGTTCAGCCTTGCTAAATTATGTAACCAGATAAATCAATTTCCAAATCATGTTGAAGGTCCATGACCTTGAAACATGTTCAATGACATTTGCTTTTGAACTTCTTTTCTATTCAACCTTGGATCAAAATTGTCTTGATCAATACTCAAACCATCAATTGTCGTATTTTTATGGTCAGCATTATTGGGGCGTCGGAAGAGCAAAACTAAATGACATAGTTATTGACATTGACTTTTGATAACTTTTCTCAAAAATAAAAATCAACCAAATCCAATAAAATCACAAGAATTAATGAAATAGAGTAATAATTATACACACATTGCGCTATAGAATGCATTCACGGCAGTTTTCTATTGTAGAAAAATTTAGAGTATCAATGTTTCCGATGAAAATTATTGACATTGTGTCATCTCAAATGTCGGTTTTTGTAAAATTATGTTACGGTTGCAAAGCAATTTTGCATAAATCAACAAGTCCCAAGAAGAGTAGAGAAAGAAGAGAAAAACCAGTTATTCCAATTGTTTCATAACTAATTGCAAATTAAATCATGTAAACTGTATTGGAAATGTATGCAAAATTTGCCAAATTATTAACGTTTTGAAGAGTGTGGTGCTCTAATTATTCAGAGAATATTGATTTATTAGTTCGAAATTAATTACAAATGAAAAAATTACTGTTGCTCAATATCATTTTTTTGCTTCCTGAAAACCTGTGTAGATTTGTAACACCTGAAACTTCTTTGCTACTGGATTATTTAAAAAAAAATGGTGATAAAACTTTTAGAAATTTTTGATATAACCGAAATTTCTCAAATTACATACTTTGTTGATAAACTAGCTAAATAAAGAAACAAAAATTGTTTTTTTTCTTTAATTTCTGTTTAACATTTTTTAACATTAAAGTTAACATTATGAAACAAAAAAAGCTTTCTTGGTCTGATGGAACATTACTTTTTCTCTGTCTGATCCAAACATGTTGCCAGAGTCACAAAAAAGCTACTTTTCAAAGTCCTGTTAGGTCTCCCACCTTGTCTTTTAAGTCTACTTAATTTTTTTCTTCAAATAATAATGACATACTACCCCTTCGCTCCTCTGAATGTTACGAAACATTGGGCCTCCAGTATAAAGCGTCTGAAAATGTGTTTTGAGTAGGATTTAGAAATGCTTTTTGAAGTGAAGGGCCTGGAATTTATGTAAAGTGGAACAAAATGTATGGTCTCTTTTAAGGGCTCCAAGTGATTTCCCGTGGTTGCGGTTACCACAGCAGAGAACGGAAATTACGTACAATGAAAATGCAGTGGAGCCTTAATGTGGCACTTCAAGGGTCCGTTTTTATTACAATATTAGGCCTATTCTTCAGGAGCGGTTCTGTTGGGAAGGCACTGAAAATGGAGGCAGTGAGGCACGAAGGCATTCAAATGCAAAATGACTCCAAGACACCTTTCTTCGTCAATCGCTTTCAATTTCTTGAATGTAATCAAGCGCACAAACATTTCAAAACCAGAAATACTTTGAAGCAATTAGGAATTATGAACGCCTTGAGGAATTTTACGGTACAACACCAAATTGTACAACTTGAAAGCAAATGATTTTTTTTTTCAAAATCCATGTACATGGTGTCTAGTGTGTATACTACTGTTTTTTATGGATTGTGAAAAATGTTATTGTTTTTTTTTTAATTCCATAGCATGTTGTGGAATTTTTTTAAGTATTGCTTTGTGTAGTTTTTAATATTGAATTATTTTCAATCTTTCTTTTTGACATTTTGCATATTTGACATTCTTCATTTAGTAATACATCTTCCTTCAGAATTTGTTCCTTTAATTGTAATATTTTGATTCTTATTGATAGATGTGTCGAAGCTATTTATGTTTTGCTTTGAGCGTTTTTCTTTTCGAGAATTTCAATAATTTACTCATAAAATGAGGTTAGGAAGAAATATTTTGCATAAGCAACTTTTATTGCTGAGACTTAATATCATTCATCGAAAATTTTCTGGAACAAATATTTATTGCTCGTAGACCACAAAAATGTAAATTTCAAATTCTGGTAGAAATGTGAATTGTGTCAGTTGGTTTCTTTTTTTTATTAAAAATCAATTCTACCTTGAATCAAATATATTAGGCAACTTCCATTGATACCGTTTTTCCAAAAAAAAATTTTTTTTAATGTTTTCCGAAACAGCAACGAAAGCTTCCTAATAAATTAACCACTTTCCGATTTAAACTGTTTGAAAATACAGTTGCCTAAAATTCGAAATGAGGAAACTTGAAAAAGGATGAAACGTAAAAAGTTCCCAAGTGTCTCCTTTAGATGAAGAGATTTCTCTGGAGCGGTGGATTCCAGTTCAACTGAATATTTAAGTGCTTTCTTAATTAATGGTGAAAAATGAGGAATTTTGTAATTAACGACTTTGGTGATGACTAAATTTGTCGTTATTTTGTTTTGAATTTTGAATTATCTCACGCGGCTTAATCTCTATTCATTTTCTAATTTAAATTCAAGTAGAGTGAAATGGACTTTTAAATTTAAAGGAGATTGTTAACTACATGTTTAATTGTGTTTTGCTCATCATAGGATGGATAGTTATCTAATTCAGCAGAAAATGGATAGTTATCTAATTAAATAAGAAATTGCGATATTTGTATATCCGATCCATTTTACTGTTGTAAAAAAATCTTGTTAAAAACAAGAGTATTTTGAATGAAAAACTGTAGATTTCAAATGTGAAGGATGGCGCAAGATACGGGTACAAAAGTATAGGTTGAAGCTTAATTAATTTTTAATTTGAATTGTAATTAAATAGAAGTATCTTTAACTATGATTAAGATAGCATAGTTACAGTTGGGTTTCACGTGTTTGAGGTGGATTTCATTATGCGAGCTGCATTTTATCGTTAGTCAGCAACTTTCTCCAAACTTTCTCCATGTCGCCTGATTCAGGAAGAGAAAGTAATTAAGGCGGCAACTCAGGCGGGATTAATAATTCAGAACAATTAAATTACACACTGCTACGAGTCATGCATGGGCACATAGCATGTAAGCCCGACCTTACCTTGCCAAAAACTTGAAAACTTAAAATATCCTTTTAATAAATATTGCAACTACACGCTTACATATAATAAATGCAATAACAATATTTGTGTATGTTTTAGGTTAAACTATTTAAGCTCTTGCATTAACGCTTCCTCAGCAAGCATAAATTTAAACAAATATTTAAGAAACCCGTGTTTTCTTGTTTTCCAAACGTAGATTGATGTTGAGAGGAATTTTGAAATTTCACAACTCCACGTCTTCATCTTCAGTTTCAAATAAATTCAGAGATGAACTTTTCATCTTTCGCAAAAATTGAAAAGCATATCCATTTCCTATTCTTTGATGTCAGATATTGAGAAATCATTTCACATCAAACAAGAAAATCTACGTCACTGAACCAGATTTTATCGCTTCCCTTCACGTGAAGTAATGATTCACGTCAGTCTAAAAAAAAACAAATCACAAAAGCAACTACGTAAAATGAAGAATATTATCATAACGCTCTAACCTTAATTTCTAATAATTTGAATTAGCTTTAACTAGAAAATCTAGGCAACTTCTATACACCCTGTGAACGATTCGGCTCTCAAGGCACTCAAGATTATATCAGAAAGGGTTTCAAAAAGTTTCAGAAACCAATTTTCATGAGCCATTTCTGAAATCTGAGAATTGTAAAAGACGTTTTTTTTTCATTTAAGAAATTAAGTTTTTTGAAAGAAATTTTGAACTTTAAGATAAGGATGTGCCTTGAAGAACTACCTTTACACGCTTTAAAAAAAGTATAGTTTTGATTAAATCAGAACTGTATTTTTTAATGAAAAACAGCTTTCTGAACCATGATATTAAATAACTTTGCTTCAAGTTTGTAGTTTTTGCAAATTTGCCGAAGTGGGTTAAGGATGCTGATACAGATGCTTTTAAAAAAGATTAGTTTTGTTGAGCCACCGAACTTGTCTTTAATTACCAAGTATTATCAGATCACAAAAAGAACCATTTAGAATTCAATCATCATCTGAATTTTTGGAATTAGTTTTTATAAGCCATTCTGGAGTAGTTTTTTTTTTTTTTTTCAAAAATCTCAAAATTTTCAATAAGCGATCTCTAGACAAGTTACCGGACGTGGTCCGGTATATGGACTTTTAGTCATATGGCATAAATATACTGGAATTCCAGAATTTATTGTTTAAAATAAATGAGAATAATACAAACCAAAATCTACATAACTGACAATAAACTTATCCAAATAAATTTTTTGAAGAAATAAAATCGGCGATTATATTGTGGTAAATTCGAAACCGAAATTATTACATATTGAAAATAGAGGGTTCGTATAAAAATGCAGGGTGGAGAATTTTGACGTTCCAATTATTTAAACGTCCTTTTCTTGCAGCACTCTGGACTATATGTAGGTGAAAAATTCTAGGGCTGGCTTGTTTAGCGTAAAAATATAATTTACTTTAATTAACTGTAATCAATGACTACTAATCATGTTAGACTTAAACAGCAATTTAGTAGATTTAAATAAAGTTACAATTTAATGTAATACAGAAGTTGTACAAGACTTTTTTTCATAATTTTTTTTAAAGTTCTCACAACGATGATTGATCATCAATCTTGTCCATGTAAGGATGTAAAAGAAAAGTTTCAGATTTCGGCATCTGCAAAGGCTTTCAAAGTGATTCAAGTATACAGACGACGCTCTTTTCAACAATTGCACATGATTGGCGTCTTACAAAGAAAGCGTATAATTTAGCAGAGCCTAAAACTAAGCTAATTCTTTTCGCTGTACTTTTCAATTGGAACTATTCAAGGGCTTTTGTAGCAATACTAAATTAATCATAACATTTAGCATCCTCTTATAGAATCAAAGACTTTTTTTATGACAAATGAGATGGGGCATAATTCAACCGTTAGAATAATAAGAGCTACAAATTCCTTTGAAGCATTGCAGACTCATAAACAAAACATTTCAAAATCAAAATTTACAAAGTCATCCACTTTTTACTGCTATTGTGATTAAGATTTCTCTTTCAAATATAGATGACATGCTCAAGTTCCTTATGGCTAAGTGAAAAAAAATGGACAAGGTAATACCTTCTATTTGTTTTTAAATTAAACTTTAAATATAAAAAAACTAGTTGCAGTAAAATACTGTAATTAACTTTGCAAGTAAATTATGTCTCAGAAATTAAAAGTCAATAAGCTTCATACTGTACAGTTGATGACTAATAGCTCAAAAATTGCACCAACACTTAACTTACTAAGTTTACTGTAAAACTATGTATGTTCGTCGCTTTTTGAATCAGCATAAAAGTTTTTTTTGTTCAGATATAGCATGCTCAAGAATATTGTTTTGGCAAGCAAAAAAAAAGCCTCAGTAGCATAAATCAATATTTAATTGAATGAAGAAAATGGTTTGTCGGACTGTCTTTGAGAAGTTGATATCCTTGAGTTGCCTATGCAAATGAACCAGAACGATTTGTCGTGAACATTGAACAGATAAAGGGAGTTTTCGGTTACATCTTAGGTTACATGGCCCCTTAAGTGAACAAGTTTCAAGAGGAAGGAGTGGCTTTGGACAAATTGGGCACAGTGTCAACGATCAAAACTCAAGTTCAAGTGGCTGAAAATCTTTTGTTTGAAAGTGTAGTTAGTTCAAACGTAATTCAATATTGTATTAAAACAATTCTAAAATATTGTATTTGTGTAGTAAATGTATTTTGTGTTTACCGGTAGACAAATTCTTGTATTATGTGTTCCAAATTGTGTGGAATTAGTTTTGAAAAATTTTGAAAATACTTGTCATTTGAACTTTATTTTAGTAAGTCAGTTGTGCGGAGAAGAGAAAGTAAATAGGACGAGACAAAAAAGTCATTCAACATTGTTCAAGCATGGAATTAACTTATGCCAACTTTATCTTGCTCTAAAAATAGCTGAACATCCTAAGAGTATCTACTGTCAATAGATACTTTCAAATAGATATTTATAGAATTGCATTTTTATGTAACTTTACTATACATAAAGAGTACTATTGCATATAAATATTTTTTAAAAATTCATAAACTGCTTGTTTTTGGCTTTTACATTCTCTTCCTGCAGAAATACAACAATACAGTCCAAGGATGAAGTAAAAGTGATTAAATTAAAAAGCGGTTTAAATTTAGATTCCGTAGTTTATGTCTAATTACGCTTCTAAGTAGTCTGGGTTTAATTATGTTTACTTTTAATTATGTTTACGTTTAATTTTTTGTGCCAAAAAGCCAAACAAGCATTATGTGAAAGCGGTTAGGTTTAAACCGGGGTAGTTTGAATTTATTCACTAAACGTCCTTACCTATATGCTAAACACTGTTCCATTAATTAGAAACATACAATTTTAAACATATAAGGGTGTTAGGAGAGCTCAAATTGTTGTTCCGCACTCTTCCGCCTTTAGTATACAGGACTTAATCAAGTTTGAAACAATTCCAGTAAAAAGCAGCGATCGGAGTGCGACAGGCGGTTTTCTAAATTTTCAAATTGAAAACACAAAACGATTAATTATACGCACTGCCACCCTCCCTCCTATTCGTCTGCTAAAAAAATGCACGGAAGACAGATGACTTCAAATGAAGTGTACGCTTGTATTCTCGTCATTCAATGAGACGTAGACATTCTTCAAAATATTTCGCTCTGAAAGAAGGTAATACGCTAACAAGAAAACAGGACAACAGGAAAACTAGAAAATTAAACAACGCCTTGTATTTGCAGGTAATACAAGGCCTGGTCAGTCTGAAGCTATTAGTTGAACCCACTCTGGAGTCATTTAGCTGTGATGGCAATCATAGGGCACTTAAGTACTATATTAGTATTTATACTTCCATCTACTTAAAGGCCGCATGCAAAGTTTGTGCGTACGTAGAAAAATACGGTGTACGTACAAATCGCAACGAGAATTCAACAATGCTACAGCATTCCTGTTATTGTCCAAAACTTTAAAATATATTTGCGCTAGTTTGTAATCAAAAATAGAATACTGGAACTAAATTTCTGAATGTGAGACGCGTTGTACTTGGAATTTGTGTTTTTAGTATTTTCGATTATTCCATTTCCTTCATATTCCGCCACAACTTCATATTTAGCAGCTGATTTTAATCGACACAAGAAGCGAGGTTTCTGTTTTAAAAACTTATGAATCACACTCTTTTGAAAGCTTTCGAACACCAAAATTGATTAATTTATTCAAAAAGTATCAAAGAGAGAAACTAAAGAATTATTCGTAATAAAACTAGGTTTTTTGTTTGAAAAAGTAGAACAAAATGAATGCTTTAAAAATTCGTGTGTGAATCAGTAGCAAACTTTTTCTGGATACCATGTTGTAGTCTTCGAACCATACTCCAGCTATAGGTTCTTCGAATATCGGTTTCCCATAAATTATCAGTTTTCACCCCTTTTTCTTGATATTTTTCTCCCTCTTCTTCCGCCTAACTTCCTTTACAAGATTTCAACAAAAATCTCAATCATACCACGTTATTTTACGTTCGCATCTGATGCATTGCCTTTAGCACGGAACACACAGCTCAGGAGGCAACAACTCACAATCAAACGCCACATTCCACAAAAGCTTCCCCCGAATTCTAGAGGGGTTGTTTTCAACGATTTTAGGAGTTCGATTTTCCGAAATATTCTGAAAATGCAATATCCGCTCTTATGTTATATTGTATCTCACTGAAATTTTATTTGCCCTAAACGATGATACATTGCTTATTAAAAAAAATCATTGCTAGAATTATACTGAAAGAACATAAAAAAAAATTGAAACTTTTTTTTTTTCAAAATTCAGATAAATATTTTGAAACTTTACTAAAAGAGATAAGTGAATTCTTGTGACTACGTGAATTCGAGTTCCACAACAAATTCTCTTGTGATTATTTTTGTTTTGCTAGACTGTTGCTGTTTTCAACGTCTAGTGCGTTAGAAAATATTGTTTTGAAGGCAGAACGTTTTGAAAACACTTAATCTCGTGCTCCATTTGACGTCATAAGGGTCCAAAATTTTGCAAATGTGTTCTACTTTCCAAAAAAAATTGACAAAAGCAAGGCGCGAGTCGTCACTACATTCGTGAATTTTTAATGCATATTGGCCTAGTGGAGAAAGTTGTTTGATTTGGAGAAAGCAATCAATGAACTCAAGTTGTCTGAGTCAAGGGAAATGCCGTTTATTTAATTTTGAGTTCTGCCCACTCAATTCAAACCAACATTTATACAAAAGCTATTTTTGAATTTGCCTCGTGCAGCAGCTTATCCAATTAAATCAACAATCGATTTTGTTGGGAACCAACCTAAAATTTGCATTCTACAAGTTTAAACCATAAATTTTAGTTCTGTAGCTTAAACCTAAACGACTAAATTGAAACTTGGAATTGATCGTCATGACAGCATTTTCCAACATATGCTACGCATGTGTTACATATAAAGTAACGATATGTCACATGTCACTTCACCAAAGATTGGAGAAAGTTAGAGAAAGTTAACTCAATCATGCGTTTAGAGGAAAGGTTGCTGCTAATGCCGCCTCAAGTGACACTAGAGCAACCGGTGTAAAGTTTGCTTTGACTTTGAACCCTACAAATTTTCAAGTATTATTTTTCTTCCTTAAGCTCTCTTTTTTTTTTTTTAAAAAAATCACTTCCGGTTTCCGGCAGCAGTGAACAAAAATTTCCCATTTTTCAACGCTTCAAAGATTAGTTGCCAATTTGTTTATACAGATATATTGCCATGTCGTAACAAAGTGTGAACAAAATCACACATTTAAATTTTCAATATTAAAACGTGCTCTAAAACTTGAAATTTCAAAAGTGGGTTACTACCCATGAGGATCGAAACCGTAGCTATTCGGTGCTGGAGGCCCTTAATTCTTGCTTGAAGGAACAGTAGCATTGTGGTTCGCAAAGAACGGCCTTCAACTACTCACTCTAAATACAAATATGCAAATGTGGTTTTAAAGGATGGGCAACTGGGAAATACATTGCAGAGTTTGCAGTATTGAAAAAAAAGGCTCATTACAGAGGAAAATGTATTTTTAATTTAATTTTTAGGATTTTTAAAAGAAAAGTGTATCACTTTTCAAAAAAATATTATCGTTGTATTATCAAAATGCATTGTTTGTGCATAAATTTTCCCTTTTTCACCTTTCACAGGCAAAATTGCACCATCCACAAATGGGCATCTTCTCACCGATTGGTTCACATAGGAAGAAATTGCTACGATACAAAAACCTTGCCTATTACATGCAAAATAACAAGTTTACATAGTACAATGACAATAGTAGATTAAATTCTAAAACCATTACTCGAAGGTGTTTCTGATAAATTGGCAAAAGTTGC
>JAQFYP010002959.1:0-11710 GCA_034694865.1 Bilobella braunerae | reverse complement strand
CAATACCAATAAATTTATAAAACACGATTTGCGGACTTGTAATAAAGGCTTGAGTTAGTTGACTTTTGATGAGGTCAGTGACCTTTGTACAAAAAGGTCGTGACCCCTTGGCGTGCCGGGACGGGCTATTAGGACTAAACAAATTTAAACACAATGGTCATCCTTTGTTCAAGCCCTTTTTGGATCAATTGTGATTTTCGGAACCATTCTGAATGCTAACTGATTTGAAAAAGGCGCTTTTCCTCCTTTTTTAAATCCTTTCTAAGCGGCTCCATTGGGGGCAAAATCCATTGACCTTCATTTGGCACTGCCAAAATTGAATTGTGACATAAGTCGTTTCTAAGTCCCCCAAATAGAATTTGGAGACAATTCAAAAGGCTCTTTTAAGTACCCATCCTGCATCCTGCAAGTTTTCTAGAAAACTTTTGAAAAAGACCCTTGGAATGAACTTGAGTCTCCTGACAGTTCATAGCACTTAAATCTGTCTCACGTTCTCCCACTCATTTAATTTCCTGATTTATTTTCAATTACTCTTTTCCCTACCTTTTTGCTTCGGGCTAAATGCAAATTAGCACCGCTAATTAGAGCACTTACGTGTAAACCTTTATTTCTAATTGCTCAAACTGCTTATTAGCACCTCACACGCCCGGGAGACCATTTCCTTTTTTGGTTTAAAAGAAGGTTGAAAAGGTCTAAAAAAATTTTTTGTTATAAGCACTTGGAATTTTATTTAAAAAAAGATGCTCAATTAAATACAGTAGATGAATGAGGATCCATTTGGAAATTTTGTTGTTGAGTCTTCAAAAATCAAGATTTAATTTCAAACGGCAATTATCAGGACAAAATAACGACTAAATTTTTAATTGAAGTTAGTTAAACTTGTTTTCATTAAACTTTAATTTAACTTGATTTAATTTTTTAGTCCTACTTCCTACTTTTAAGGCTTTTAAAACGGGATGGTTAAGTATAATTTGTGTGATTATACGCTTGTTACAGGGATGTCAACAAAAAGAGAATTAACGTCTCTATTTTATGAGGGTACGTCTTAAGATATAACGAAAAAGCCAAAGAGTCCCTTAATACCTCAATGTGTATGAAAGAGTACTTATTTTAAAAAAAATGTGAAGGGATCATAAGCTAGAGCAGAAATGAGGCAGAAAAAACAATATGTCAGAAACACCTCCGTTTTAGCGAAAATTTACCATATGCCCTTAATACCATCAGGCTAAGTGCCTTTATTTTAGTGATAAATTTACTAAAAAATACTTTTCAACATTTCATCTCTACATTATTTTTTAAGTTAATGTTGTCAGTTAAAACTTGTTTTGATGGTAGTCGGGCACTTTTCGTACAGAATAAATTGTGGAAAGAAAAAAACTCGGTTATTTTCTGCAGTATTTGCAGTTTTTGGGTTTTAGATTTGCGCAATCAATGTATTTGTAGCTATCATAAAAATTACGGGTTGTAATTTTTGGTTGAACTGTGCAAGTTTGATTGAATTTAACTAACTTCTGCTAAACGCAATTTAAGTGCAACTTTTCGGGCTTTTAAGTAATTTAATTATCTAATTAAAACAACAAACAAATTACTTTGCAATTTTCTTTTTTTTTCTCAGAACAAAATTGACCACTTTCACGCAATTGCAATCACAAGTCTCATTCCAGACGGCTCAATAACTTTCTAGGCACTTAACAACTTGAAGAAATTTTAACTGTGTAGTTAATTTTAATTAAGCTAGTTACTTAAGTCTTGTGACGTACAATTGTTATTCCAAATAATTGTTGTGTGGACAAGACCTGTTGCCGAGCAAGTGGTAGTTTTGCAACTGAAGTTAAAATGATGTGGTTGTGAGTGTTGGCCTAAACCAACAAAAACTTCCTTTTCCGTAGAACAAAAAAAAATGCTCTGTTCCGCTAGTTTTTTGTAGCCTAACGTGCCCAACGAAGCAGAAAATGTAAAAACAACAACAATGCCTTCACCCAGCAGTAATGAAGAAGGACAGCTCGGGAGGAAACATCAGTAAAATATACCGTGCGTTTCAGAAAGAAGGTGACAATGAGAAGTTTTGAAGCCATAAAAGAGTTTCATTTACAAAGAACAGAACTTGAGTAAATTATAAAAATCGGATAAGTGCAGAATTTTCCAGACGTCGTAAATAGACAACTTCATATTTTACAGTTAAAGTGTATCAATTTCATTGGAACGCACTTTACGTATTTAAAAAAAAGTTAATTCAAAAGAATAAAAATACAAAATGTATTTTTTAAGTTAATTTTCTCTGATTAGTTTGACGTCATACAATATTTTATCTTAAAAAGGTTTGCGTAAAGTTATGAGTTTAGATGCGTGTCGTAAACGGTGTAAATTGTAATCAATGTAATGTAGTGTAATAAATAAATGTATTTGAAAAATTCTACCCATTTTTCTAGTATTGTAGCTTTAAAAAAAACGCCTTGAATTTTGTACTTTTGTTTTTCAAAAAATAATTTGGAAAATAATTCAGATTATTTTAAGCTGAATTCGTGTGCCAAGCGACAATTGTCAAAACAAGTGAGTTAAATGTACAATTTTCTGCCTTGTTTGACCTGATTTAAGGGCCGTGTCACTTGAGGACAGGCTAAGGCTCTTCGAAAAGACTTTCTGATCTTCTTCAAATCATTTCTTCATGTCATCCTCATCATTAAAAAAATATATTTAAGTACCCTCTTGAGCGACCTCGGAAAAGCTGAAGCTCCAAATGTCTTTTCTACACTCGACGACTGTCACACGAAAGTCCGCTAAGGGTCCCAGGAGGACTTAAGGGCCATGTCTCTGCGTTGCCGTGGAGAGACTTAAGGGCCCAGTGTGAATCCTTTTCCAAACTGATTTATTATCAGTGGTTGCATCTTCTCCATTTTATTATTTTTATTGCTTCAAGAGAGATGCTGCATCCGTGAATGTCGCTGGAGGTCACGAGTTAAGGGCTCATGGACTATGCACTGAAGAGGGCCCTTTACGTGCACTGAGACAGGGCCCTTAAGTCCGTCATTATGAGCTTATCGAAGTGACCACCAACAAGCTGTCGAACTTAATGAAAACCTTCTCAGGTACAGTAGTGGCAATAAAATAAGAAAAACGAGAGAAAAAAATAGGCATAGGGAGAATTTTGTGTTTGTGAAAAATTCAAAGCCAAAATTTGCTAGGTCGAAGTAAAAGTTATAAAAATTGCATTTTGAAAAATGTTTACGACACATTTTCCCAAGTTTTAAGACTTGTTTTGAGTTTAAGAAATGGCAAAGCAAAAGAAATCTTAATCACTGAGCTCGGGAAAAGCGAAGTTAAATATAATTTTGTTTATTTCATTTTTTGTTAAAAAAAAATGATTGACGCATATGGTATCATACTATTAGATTTACCGAAAATTTCTAGTTTCCAGCTACTTCAAAGAGGCTCTGTAATTTTGTTCTCGGTTTAACATACGGAACCACAATGCGCAGGAGAAAGTTTTTAGAAAAGGATCTCCTTTACTTTTGCTTTTGATTTCTAGAATCGTATTGGAATTTTTATTTGATCAATGCACTGATTGAATTCCGCTGCACAAAATTTTCAACAAAACACGACCACCTCGGAGGGTCTGAACAGATAGGAACACCACCAAAACCTAGTTTTATGATTATTTTTTTCAAACCAAAACGTTTAGAAAAAAACTTTTTCTAAACTTGAAAACTGGGAGGTTCACGTAAAGCGGGAGGGAGGGAACAAAACCGAAGACAATTTTGAGCTCACCAGGAATCAAAACTATTTAACTTTAATTAAGAATTAACATTAATTATAGTTAACTTAGTTTAACTAATTTGCTCCAATCAAACTTCCAGGCATTTTCACGGGACGCTGGAGCAGTCGACGCTTCCAGTACATCAATGAACTTAACAAGGAGGTAAAAAGTCAAAGGTTACGAAAATTTTAAATTAAATTTAATTAAATTTTAAGAAGACTTAAGTCATAATTAAGATCAAAAGGGGAATTATTTGCCGCAGCCTTTCAAGGCACTGTTGGAGACCTTCGCGACGGAATTCGCCGTTCTTCTTATGTATGAAATTCCATATAGAAATCAAACCAAAAATAAAATAATCTCTGGCTCCTGGTAAGTCAAACGGTGATTTGTACAGACAGAGCGTTGTTTTTAACAAGTTTGAAACGAAAATTTAGCTAATTTCTTCCTACTCATTTGTCGTTAGCTGGACGTCGCTTAAGATTTAGTTTGTGTTTCCGGTGATAGGGTAGTTGCAATAGTTGCTTCGCGTTCTCCTTAGTTTTATTTCGTCTGTGAGTAGCACAGAATTGTTTTTAAAATATTTTGCAATGCAACTTTTATTTCGAAATTTCAAAAAAAAAAAATAATAAAACGATTATGTTCAGAATCGTGTTGAAGAAATTACTAAAATTTGCCTTAAATTTGCCCATCACTTGCACGTCGCTTAAAAAAAAACAAAACAAATTTTGAATGGTAGGAAGCAACGGAATAGTTAGCGTTTTCCTTTTGCGTTAATTTTTGTAGTTCAAAATTTTCATAATTTCGAAATTAAAAAAAAAATCAGAATAGTGTTGCACAAGTTGCTAATATTTTGAAAGAGGTAGATTCGAATGTAGCTGGAGTTGAAGATCACATAAAGAATGTGCTCACTTCCGCTTCAATTTATATAGCATATCACTTCAAACAGTGGATTTCCGTTCTAAAATAGTTGTGTATGAAATCGAGTTTAAAAAAAAAGAAATGAAAAATTGCAACAAGTTAAGAAAAACTGGTATCCACTGAACCTTGTGTTTTTAAATATAATTTTTTAAATTTCAATAACTTTTTAAACAGCTTTTACCTTGAGCCAAGATATCCTTTGGCGTGGGTACTCCGCTCGCTTGGCAGCGAATTTTAATCGATGTTCCAGCAATTAGGTGAATGGAATTCAGCGATTGCTCAAGCGTCTCTGACGTCAGCTTTGGCGCTGAATTGAGAATCGCTGGTTTCGAGAGGTGAAATCTCTGATTTCTAGCGCCAACATTGTTGTTAAACGATATTTCCTTCCCGCCCTGGGTTAGCGCATTTTCTACAGAAAAAAGCAACGTTTAAATAAAAAAATTGAAAATTTTTAAGAAGTTTTAGAGCTCCTATTTTTTGTAGCCCTGATCGCTGCTACGTCGCCAAATTTAAAAAATCGTGTCATTTTGTAAAACAGTGTTCAGAACAAAATTCTACAGATGCTTGAGTGCTTGAATTTCAATAACATAATAACAATAACGAATCAAATGCACCAAAACGCTCTCCACTTTTTGCTTTTGCTAACGTGTGAGAACTAGGACATCCACTTTAGCAGAGCGCCACTGTAAGTCAATATTAGTTTTTCTTAAAAAAAAAACGAGATCCATTCGGAGGCCCTTAGCCTGCCTTTACGAAGGGCCGCTCTCATTCATAACGCTAATTTAGGACGTTGAGAAGGCCCTTGGCCCAAAATTTAATTCTCGTCCATTGGTCACAATGACCTCAGTCTGGCCATTTGAGGCACAGACGCTCCTCCGCCTCAGCACCTTTTAAGGGCCCCCAGATTTATTTTACCAAGTTTTGAAGGTCCCCGACAAGTTCTTTATTCTTTGAAAAATTAAACAAGCATTTCAAGCAAACTTTTAATTAGTTTGTTGAAATAGATTTAAAAAAAATTAAAAAAAATTCTTATGAGAGAAATGCAGAGCTAAGGGCCCATACTTCAGGATTGGGATTATTGGCCCTTAAGGATCTCTAATTTCAAAAAAATTCAATAGGTTTCGAATTAATCATGTGCCAAATGTTCATTGAATTGAATAAAGGAGGCGTACTTAAGTTTGGACAACAATTGTCAAATACGTTTTTGAAGCCTCTCACCTCATGACGCTTAAGCCTCGTATTTCTTCCCTCCAATTACGGATTCTAAACAGGATTTCTAGAAAAAGGACTAATTAAAAAAAGACCTCTTCTAAACAGTCTTGAAAAGAGAGAATACCCTTCATTTGCTCAGGGTGTGAAGGACTTTGACAAGCCTGATTGAACCCTTCAAAATTAAAGCTTCCGCTTAATTTGAAGGATTCGAACGCCACGTGAAAATTTTTCAAATTCATTGATAGCAAAATTTCTTAAGATTAGTTCCATTTGGGGAGAGTTTATTTTTGGAAATTATTTAAACCTTTTCCTTAACGAAGAGCATTTTGAAGGGGGTTTTAAAAAGTTTTACGATGAATAGGAATTATTTTTTAAAATCAGCGTTAATTTTTTTAAAGTAACGTTAATTTTTGCCTAAAAAGCCTTGCATGCTTCAGGAAGTCATGCAAAGTCAATATATTTTTCCTTATAGAATGCATTATAACTTCTAATTTCCAATAACCTCGTTAGCCCTTTTTTTTCAAACTTTGCCGCGCACAACTACCCTGAGAACATTGTAATTACGTGGAAGCTGTTTACATGGCAGCGCAGCTTCAAAGGGCTGCGTGCGTCTCCATTTGCTAATATAATGATTCCCGCAACCACTTATCAATCTTCCTACTATCAAACTTTTGCATCAAAAGTACTTTGGAGAAGAAAAAAATCCTTTTATACCTTCTTCTATCACCCGGAGCCTACCAAGTGTACAGTGCATTTTAAAAATTAATTTCACTTCATATGTAAAATAGCTTGGAAACATTTGAACTAAAGTCATATAAACTCCCTACTCTAAAAAAAAATTCATCCCTTGCACGCCGTTTGAATAAATTACTGAATTTCGAGTTATATCAAACTATTAATACAGTTTGTTATAACTAGCAGTTTAGTGGCTTTGTATTGTGTCGATTGATAGTTGTTGCTCAGGTCCTTACATCGACTTGTGTCGATTCCGTACATTCCCGAATTTTTGTGTTTTATCCAAACAAGCCCGTCCTAGGTTAGGAGGACTTTTTGTATACTAAAACGATCTTAAAAAAAGTTCAGTTATTTTTTTCAAATGCACACACATTGCACCATCAATTGGACGTTATTTTCGTACATTTCTGGAAGATGAAAACTGCATTATATATGTTAACCATAGTCGCATAATAATTTCGTTTCCCGTAGGCCTAATTTTATTTCCGTCACAAAATTGGTACTTTGGTGCATGGGAATTTCAAAAAAATGTACAATTCTTCGAATCCAAAAACTCCATTAATCAACCAAACAATCAATCATTTCGTTTGTTTGAAATACGTTACGCCCAGATCCACATGAATACAAGCATGAAATATGAATTACCGTAGAAAACATAATCATATTCACTTTTTTCTTGAAAAAAAAAACTATTTACAAACGAGAGTTAATTATTTAATATAGTATATAATATAATATATATTTATTATATTTATTTATTAATTAGTTAATTTTTTTTTCTCTCTTTTTCATCACTTTCCAACCACTTAAGTATACATTGAAATTGGATTCTTATGTAATCTTGTTAATAAGATAGGCATTGACAAAAACCAACAAACAGGTGCTCTTTATATGTTATTGTAAATTTTAATGTAATAAATGCTGTATGCTTTAAAGCAATAATTTTTTTTAACTAAAAAACAAGAAAATTACAGAATGGTATAGGACAAATAACTAAAATTCCAAATTGAATATTGAATTTGAAAATTAAAAATTTAAATTTTATAAAATTAAATAAGATTTATTCAATTTTAATCGTTCGTTTTAAATTGAGAAACCAATTAAATTGAAAATTTAACAACTTTTTAAAACTTATTCAATACAAAATTTTGAACAAGTGCAGGGTCTATTTCCTATGCCAAGATTAGTCGGAGTTACTACGCGATCTAGCGGCTCAGAGGACGAGTAAGTCGTCTCTGTAATTAAAATTGTATTTGTAAATAAACGAATTAACTAATTTTACACTGACTAAATATAGTTTAGTGAACATAATTGCAAACTACATTAACTATTTTCAAGTTTTAACCAATTGTGCCTTTAGTGCATTTTGTGTTTGGCGCCCACTTGATTTTTCTTGTACTTTCAAGATTTCATGTACTAATTGCGGTGTATGGTTGAGTTAAATCGACGATGTTTCGCTAGTCTTTTGAGTGATTTTGTTAAATTTATAAAACCTATTGTAATGCCTGGTGCCATATTGAACTAATTATAATAAGGAATATTTATTTGTAATTGATTTATTTTTTGTAATTAATATTTTATTATTTGTAATTTCTAAAAATTAAAAAAAAAATCTGGCTTAAACAATGTAACACTGAGAAAATTTGTTTAAACAAAAAGCAACTTAAAACCAAACAAAAACAAGGCTCATAAACACTCTTCACAGAAGAGGTGCATGCTTCGAAAGGCTAAAGGCATTTTATTAACAATTTTCTATCATGCACTACCAATAAATTTTTGAAGCAGGATTTGCGGCCTGGTATAGAAAGGTAATTAGACATCTGCTTGAGGTCATTGATCTTTGTCGCTCTTGGACGGGCTTTGCAGTAGGCTTAAATGCTACTTAGCACCAGTAATTAGAGCAATTACGGTACTTACCTGCCTTGTTCTAATTGCTTACTAACACCTGAGACGCACGGGAGATTAAATTAAAAAAAAATTTTTGGAAAGCTTTAGAATTCAAAATTGTCTAATTGTTTAAAATTGTATTTAAAAATGGTAAAGTGCGCTTTGAACACAATAGATGCACGTGAGTTACAGCAGTTTTCATTGTTTCATTTATTTTCATTAAGATTTATTGAAAAGTTGTGTTAACTTTAACTTAAGTTCTTCTAATTCAGTTTAAGTGTTACATTTAGGCAATTTTAAGTTGGTGTGGATAGGCATAAATTCCAAGATTATTACGCAATTTTTCCAAGATTGAAGAAATATCAACAAAAGTTTCTCAGAAACGTTGTTTCTCGTTTTCTCTGAGAAACAAATGTTTCTCAGAATTAACCTCTCAATTCTGTGAGGTCGCATCTTAAAATATAAGGGAAAAAGCCAAAGGGCACTTTAACTACTCAAGGGCTCATGGAAACTAATTTGAAAAAAAAATGGCGAAGGGGCAATTAACCAGAGCAGAGATGAGGCAGAAAAAAAAGCAAAAAGTCAGGAGTATCCCTTTAGCGAAAACTTACCATAGGGCCTTAATACCCATAGGCTAAGGGCCCTGATTTTAACCATAAATTTACCATAATCACTTTCTTTATTGCAATATTTCAACATGTTTTTCTGTCAATGGTGTACGTCAGTTAAAATTTAATTTTAAAATAGTTGGACACGTTTCGTGCACAATAGGTTACCGGATGCGACGGCTAAGCTCGGTTTGCTTCTGCAGTATTTGTAGTTTGGGTTTTAGATTTGCGCGATTGATTTGATTTAGTTGTAGTTATCATTAAAACTAAGTGTTGCATTTTGAACTTGGTTAAGAAAATTTGGTTAAGTTAAGTTGTGCTAAATAAAATTTAAGTGCAACTTTTAGTTTTTTAAGTTATTTAATTAACTAATTATAACACTAATTAACTTCCTTAAATTTTCTCCAACTACTCTCAAAACAATTTGGTTACTTTCACCGCAACTGCAATTGCCGCTTTGAATCCAGAAGCCTTCTTTTCAGGCTCTTAGCACTCCATCACTTAAAAAAAATTAAACAGTGCAGTTAAGTTTAATTAAGTCAATTACGATTTTTATTTAAAAAAAAATGGTGTGGACAAGACGTGTTACCGAGCAAGAGGTGGTTTTGGTACTGAAGTAAAAATGTGGTTGTAAGTGTTGGCCTAAACCAAAAAAACTTTTTTTCAAACTTTTTTTTTTTGAAACAGAAAATCGGTTCCGCTATTTTTGTAGCCTAACATGCCCAACGAAGCAGAAAAGGTAAAAACAACAAATTTGCCCTGTCCAGCAGCAATGAAAACCGACAGCTCGCGAAGATGCACCAGTAAAATATACCGTGCGTTTCAGAAGGAAGGCGGCAGTGAGAAGTTTTGAAAATATTAAATGAGCTTCGTTTAAAAAAAACTTGAGTCAGTTATGGATAATTGCAGAAGGTTGCACACGTCAAAAATAGACAACTTTTCCTTGGAACACGCGGTACGTATCTTTAAAAAAAATCAGATCAAATCAACAATCTTTCAATCAATCGTTTATTTGACATTAGGCATAAGCCATAATCAACACGAATTACAGGTTACAATTTGAAATTGTAGAGTAGTTATTTTTTTAAGTAGTTACATGGAGGTTGGTTTTTAGTATACTTGCAGAATTATATTTGGTTATTAATTTGACGGTAATTTTACGGGCTGTTGAATATTGAATTAAATTAAAATTGAAAATTGGGTATCAAGTATTATGTGTCAGAATGATAAAATAATTAAAAATAAGTTAATCAACAATCTTTCATTAAATTGTTCATGTTTTTCTGATTATTTTGACGCCAAACAATATTTTATCATAAAACATTAAGTATAAATTTATTAGTTCAGTTACAGTTGTTCAGTTGGATTGGTGTGTTCAAAAAATTATAGACATTTTCTAGAATTGTGGTTTTTTTAACGCTTGTAAATCTTTTACTTTTTCAAAAAAAAATCAGTTTTGCCTATTCAAGCATCATAATGGAATTCTGTAAGATCAATGTAGAACTTAATTTCCACTGCACAAAAATTTCCAACAAAGCTTACCTATTTGAGAGCGGTTCAGTTTAATGTGTTGACCAAGGTTTCGTTTAGAAAACCTTGATTTAAAATCGTTTAAAAAAAAAGTTCCATTTCTAAAACTCGTTTTTCTAAATTTTTCAAACACGTTTAGGTTCTTTTGGAATTGGCCAAGGAGAAAGTTGCTGACGAATCCTACATGGAGACTTTTGACAAGCTGCTTACAGACGCTTCGCCAAAACTTTCTAATTTAGTGGATGAATACAGAAGTTTGTATTCTAGTAACGTTCAGCTATTCCAGTACATCAATGAACTTAGCAAGGTAGTTAGAGGTCAAAGGTCACTACAAATGTATATTTAATAAACGTCAAGAAGGTCAAGGATAGAATTATGCAAATTATTTTTACAGCTCGAAACCCATCAAGGCGTTGCTGGAGATCTTCACAAAAAGACACGGCGTTCTGCTTCTAAAATTTTAGATAGAAAACGGTTTGAATTTAGTTTATCTTTTTTTCCATGACTTGAACGCTATTAGAAAGTATATTAATTTTTTACTTGTAGAAAACGACGAAATAGGTCGGAACTCGGTGTGTTATTCATTTGCTCCTGCTAAGTTAACTCGTGATTTATACAAAGGCTTTTTTTTAAGGAAGATTTTCAACGAAAGTCCAATTAATTTTTTTCCAGCGTTTTTACCACCAATTGGACGTCACTTAATGGAATATTATGAATTTCCATAGACAGAACAGTCGGGACAGATGTGTTCTTCTGTTTCGTTTTATTTGGGATTGAAATTCAAAAATCTAAAATATTGGATTGATAATTTTAAAATTATACCAAAATTTTACCAACCAAAAAAAATCATGCTTTCTGAAAAATTAGAGGATTTGTTAACTTTTTTTTTGTAATCAAATCAATCAATTACAATTAATTGTTTCTAACTTGAAAAAGAAAATTTATCTATACTATAAAATCGTTCGTCTGTCCGTCGGTCTGTAAGTCCGTCTGTCCGTCTGTTTGACATCGATGCCTGAAAAAACGGCTAGAGCTACATGCGCCAAATTTTGTACATAAATGGCAC
>JAQFYP010002958.1:0-11710 GCA_034694865.1 Bilobella braunerae | reverse complement strand
TAGCCAGTGATGGCATTTTTAAAGCGACCAATAGAAGCCACCGAAAGTTAACATAAGTAGAGAGTTGACATTAGAAAAGTGTGGTATATTCGCTTTAAAAAAAACTCAACTTTGAAGTTAATTAGTTCTTAATTTAACTAACTTCGATTCAAGTTATAATTAGGTTAGTTAACATTGAGGCACTAACTTAATGATTAGTTAGCAAATAGCTTTTTGCAACTTGCCAAATGTTAAGGTCAATTGCGTTACTCACAACTGCAATTTGTTCAAAATTCCTACCTATTCAAGCTCGATTTTTCTAAATGGCATAACAACGAATTCCAAGTAAAAATGTATGAGCATGCGATTTATGTTTTGCAAAATAAGCAAGCCGTTTTTACAACTGCAATTTGTTCAAAGTTGCTGCCGACTCAAGCGTTTCTGATTTTTCTAAATGGCTCATTCTCACACCCAATTCGACATAAAATCGCATGTACATGCGTGTCATTAGTATTGGATTGGCATTAATTTGAATAATTCCGCCATTCTGCAAAGCAGTTACTGAAAGCAGCGCCTTTGATTCATAAGTGTCAAAAATCTAGAAATAAAAAAATCTTCTGTAATTCAAGATTCCAGTTTTTTATTTTAATTTTTAAAATTTGAAACACCAGAATTTAAAAATTAAAAACAAAATATCGAGCGATTTTTTCGTCATGTACTAAAGGTCCTGCGTATATGCGCAGGATATTGTACAGTCAATTGCAGTAAATTGCTCCGAATAAGCGTCCAAGAGAAACAGCATTTTTGTTTTAATCCCTTCGTAGCATATGTGGATCATTTTAAAATTTCCTGTCCAATCACAAGAATGTAGAAAACCCTCCGAAAAAGTTGAGTAAACGTGGATTTCTATTTTGTATTGGAATAAGAAACGTTTCAATGAACCTCTGGACGAAAGTTTAGCACCAATTTAATGGATTATGCTAACTGAGCGGGGGAAACTGAATCTAGGTATTGTTGGCGTGTATTAATGCTTAAATTTTTGTTAGTTTTTTCATGGTTAGTTTATTATTATTATTAGGTTATTAGTTTCATTTCATTTTTAGTTTTTCATTCGTTGTAAAATCTTGAAAATATTAATATTTTATTTTGTTTTCGTGAAAGTTGAAATTTTTGTTTTGAGTTTTTATTTTTTTTGCAAAATTCTTAAAATTTGACTGACACTCGATTTCCCCGTTTAAAAAAATGAATTCAAATGATTTGTTTCATTTTTCATTCTTACAGTACTTAATACAAATTACGCTTCCAGCTTACTCGTTAACGTTCAGTCAATTAACTAGGCTCCTCTGATTGGTTCTCTTGTGCTCTGAGTCACCCAGTCAAAATTAAGCGTTATTGTGTTGGATAACAAATAAGTGATTCAAAAATTAGGTATAAATGTAAAATGTACAAAATGCGTATTAAAAAACAATTTTTTTAAATCATTCAAATGATTCGTTTCGACTCCATACGAAATATTCTTGTAAATTATGCAAGGAAAATAACATGTTTAGGTTCGTATTGTTTTCGTCCTGGTCAAGATTCTGTAGATTTGTTTCTAATTTTTTGTAAACTGTCAAAATTTTAATATTTTATTTTTGTAAAATTTTTACAAAAATAATGGTTTCTTTGTAAAATTTTAAAAGATATCACTGAAACTTGATTTTCTGTATTTTTGTCAATTCAAATGATTCGTTTCATTTGTTAACTCTCCTTGTTATACTTGTAAATTATGCAGGGAAAATTATACTTCTAGGTGCAGTGCTGAGATCTTCGAAATTCTGAAGGTTTGTTTTTAATTCTTTCTAAATTTCTCAAAATTTTAATGTTTATTTTAGTAAAATTTATACAAAAAAATTGGTTTCTTTGTAAAAATTATAAAAAATTTCGCTGAAACTTATTTTTCCTGTTTCAAATCTGTTAAGTTCAGATTAAGTATGGTTCCCTTCGATTTTTAGGAATTTTTTGAAAATTCTAATATTTCCTTAGTAAAATTTAGATTTTTTTTTACTATTTGCTTTGGAAGATTTTGAAAATTGGGTGGAAATCGAAGACTCAATGTCCAAAGAAGAAATTGTCGTCCAGCTCGAATAAACTATTTTGAATTAAAACTTTAGAGAATTTTGTTTTAAATAAAACGATGTTATGAAACGTGAGTATAATTTGAACAAGCATTTCAACGACCTCGTGCAGCGCATCAGCGTTTTGCAAAAAAAAAGCAAGCGGTATTTATAACTGCAATTTGTTCAAAATTGCTACCGATTCAAGCACGATTTTTCCAAATGGTATCACTCCAAATTCGACGTAAAATCGCATGAGCATGCATATTATTAGTATTGGATTGGCATTAGTTTGCATAATCTCGCCATTCTGCGAAGTGTTACTGAAAACAGCGCTTGAACTCGATCCATAATCGTCTAGAAATCTAGAAATAAAAAATTCTTTTGTGATTAAAGATTCTAGTTTTCATTTTGTTTTTTAAAATTTGAAACACCAGAATTTTTTTTTAAATATACCGAGCGATTTTTTCGTCATGTTCATGTTCTGAAGGTACTGCGCATTTGCACATGATGTTGTACAGTCAATTGCAGTAAATTGCTCCAAATAAGCGTCCGAGAGAAACTGCGTTTTTTGTATTAGTTACTTCTGTAGCATATGCTGAATGTTTTAAATTTCCAGTGCAATCACTGTCACAAGAATGTATAAAACCCGCTGCAAAATATTGAGTAAACGTGGATTTCCATTTAGGTAAAAAAATGTTTCGAAGGTTTGGACCACATTTTAGCACAAATTAAATGGATCATGCTAATTAATTAATAAAATTTATTAATTTAAATGTAATGATAATTAATTAAATAAAAAAATGAATAACAATTACTGCAAAACCCTCTTTTTAATTTTGAGAAGGAATAAATAAATAATAATGCGAACAATACAACTAACAATTAAGACATAATTATTTCTTAACAACATTTTTCAAAACAATTTTCCACTCGGAATTGTTCCCCAATTTAAAAACAATTTACATAACGAATAACGCCACTACATTAAAAGCGGAGGAGTGCGTGACAAAGTGTAGGGAAGCGGCGGGATGGTCACACAAATGTGTATGCCAATCACGGTCATGCGCATGCGCATCAAGTTCGTGTATTTCCTCAGGCGCATGTGCAAAACACGCTGAAACCAAATCACGGTTCCCCGCCGCCACCATATTTCATGCCAAAACCATCGCGTTTTGTTAATGCCCCACCGCCTCCCCACCAACAATTCTTCAACGCTCCAACACCCAATACAAATCAAGGAAACGAATTCCAGCTCCGGGAACACAAGAGCATGTGCGCGACCCAGTAGTGATTTTTCAGAGCAACGGAAGCTCAGAGCTCCACCGCCCCACCAAGGGGCCTGCCCCGCCGCCGATATTCGGCCAGCATGAGCAATTTAGACAAGAACCAGAGCTTGAACTAAACCTAGCCCCGCCACCCCCGCCCTACATTCACAAATTCTCAGCAAATAATGCCAGATTTCGGCACGAGCCCTACCCACACTTCCACAGAGAAGCGACCGATTACGCTTCCGGCTTAGGCGTTAACGTTCAGTCAATTAAATCTGCTCCGCTGATTGGTTCATTTGTGCTGCGAGTCAACCAGTCAAATTTAAGCGTTATAAAAATGTACTGGGATGGGTAACAAATATGTGATTCTCAAAAATTAGTTTGAAATGTAAAACGCAAAGAAATGTTTGTTTTTTTAAATAATTCAAATGATTTGTTTCCACTCCGTACAAGATATCTTTGCAAATAAAGCAGGGAGAATAGAATATGAAGTTACGTGACAGTGTTGTTGAGTTTTAAAACATTTTGTTTCACTGAGATTTGAAAACAAGTTAGTATTTTTTTTGTAAAATTTTGAAAATTTGACTGAAACTCGATTTCCCCGTAATAATCAAAAAGAATTCAAATGATTCGTTTCGACTCCATGCGAAGTATCCTTGCAAATAAAGCAGCATAAATATGAGCACCAGATCCACATTTCCTTCATGCTCAATTTTTTTTTGTGAGATTTCGAAAATTTGTCATTATCTTAGAAATTTTTTGAAAATTTTCTAATTTCCTTTGTAAAATTTTGAAAATTGGCTGGAAATTGAGGTCCCTGTTGCATTTTCAAAGGAGAAATCGTCGTCCAGCTCCAATAAACTATTTGAATTAAAATTTAGAAAATTTAGTTTTAAATAAAACAATGTTATAAAAAAAATGAAACTGAAGTCCTAGGATTTTTTTTAGAATTTTTAGGATATACCTTTGAGTAGATTTTCGTTTCGTACCAACAGCGTAAAACGATTTTGGCTTCTTGAGGCTATTTACGGAGAAAGTGAACTTTAGCTGCATCACTATTAATTTAACTTTAACTTAACTATTTTAATTGACCTAATTGTTGAATTAGGTTTATTTGAACCTAATTATAACGTTAACCTAACCTAGTTCTAACTCTAATTTAAAATTAGCACCATTTAGCTCACTTGCAATTCCTCGCCAGAACACAGTTTGTAAAATTTGAGTAAACTCTGAATCTTGGTAGTAGTTTTTGTCGTAGTAAGCGATTTCAGCGGTATTGATAACTGCAATTTGCTCAAAATTGCTGCCGGCTCAAGCGCTTCTGATTTTTCTAAATGGCTCATAATCGCAGCTAGTTCGACGTAGAATCGAATGCATATGATTAGTGTTGGTTTGACATTAATTTGCCTAATTCCGCCATTCTGCGAAGCGTTCCTGAAAACAGCGCCTGAGCTTGATTAATAATCGCCTAGAAATCTAGAATTAAAAAATTCTGTTACTCAAGATTCCTGTTTTTTTATTTTTAAAATTTGAAAGACCATAATTTCGAAATTCTTAAAAAAAATGCGGAGCGATTATTTTTCGTCGTTTTCTGAAGATTCTGCGCGTTCGCCTAGAATGTTGTACACTTTTGTTTCAATTACAGTAAATTGCTCCAAATAAGCGTTTTAGTCCGTAACATATGTTGAACATTTTAAAATTTCCAGTGCAATCACTGTCACAAGAATGTAGAAAACCCTCTGAAAAGTGTTGAGTAAACGTGGATTTCCAGCGTAAAAAATAGTTCCAATGAACTACTGGACGAAATTTCACACAAATTAAATGGATCGCAAAGTAATAAAATTTATTAATTATATTGTAATGAAAATTAATTAAATGAAAAAAATTGAATTAAATTTACTGCAGACACTTAATTTTGACAGTCCTTAATACGGAGTGTGCTTTCAGCTTAGGCGTTAACGTGCAGTCAATTAACTAGGCTCCTCTGATTGGTTCTCTTGTGCTCTGAGTCATCCAGTCAAAATTAAGCGTTATGTAATATTGGGTTGCCCAACAAATAAGTGATTCTCTAAAATTAAGTATAAATGTAAAATGCACAAAATACGTTTTAAAAACAAATGTTTTTTTTTTAAATAATTCAAATACATCCATACGACTCCATACAAAGTATCTTAGCGAATAAAGTAGTGTGAATTGTTTAGCAAGGTAAAAATAGGCCTTTTCTATTGCTCAATTTTTTTTATATTTCGTTGTGAAATTTTGAAAATATTAATATTTTATTTCACTTAAATTTGAAAAAAAGCTATTATTTTCTTGGTAAAATTTTGAAAAATTGGCTGATACTCGATTTCCCCGTGTATAAGAAACAAGTCAAATGATTCGTTTCGACTCCATACGAAGTATCCTTGCAAGTAAATCAAGCAAAATAAGAGGTTCAGATTAAACACAGGGTTTTACTCGAGTTTAGGAAGTTTTTGAAAATTCCAATATTTCCTTCGTAAATTTTTTAGATGTTTTTTATTATTTTCTTTGTAAAATTTTGAAAATTGGCTGGAAATTGAGGACCCATTTATTGCATGTCCAAAACAGAGATAGTCGTCCAGCTTGAATATACAATTTAGAGAATTTTGTTTTAAAAAAAACGATGTTATGAAAAACTGGAGTTCTAGGATTTTTTTAAGCATTTTTAGATTTACCTTGGAGTAGATTTTCGTGTTGTACCAACAGCGTAAAGCGATTTTGGCTTCCTGGGGCTATTTACTAAGAAAGTGAACTTTAGCTGCATCACATTTAATTTAACTAATTTAATTGACGGTTTACTTAGCCTAATTGTAACGTTAACCTAACCTAATTTTAAATTTAACCTAAAATTAGCATCATTTAGCTCATTTGCAATTCCTCACCAGAACACAAAAGTAATTGTTCAAATGTTTCTTAGGAACTCTGTTAACGCTGCTCAAGCAATTCGTACTTTCCAAATTACTCGCCGCAAGATTTCATTGTCTCAGCGATTTTTTATCGCGTTGCATCATTTCATCCATTTTCGCTAGTTTCAGCGTAATTTCATCCCGCTATGATAGCCGCTTGCCGAAGAATTTTCAGCGATTTTCGTATATTGACGAGCGTTCAAGTTGTAGAAGTCATTTTGAAAGCGACCAGTGGAAGCCACCTAAAGTTGACATATGTAGATAGTTGACATTAGAAACGGATATTATCTTCTAAAATAACTCGACTTTAAAGTCAATTAGTTCTCAATTTAATTAACTTCAATTCAAGTTATATTTAGGTTAGTTAGTACGGAAGCGCCAAATAAATGATTACTTAGCAAATAGCGTTTGACAACTTTAACTTACCAAATGTCGAGGTCTTAAGTGAATGTATTTTGAAGCTGTCTTTCAGCGTTTTGCAAACAAGCATGCCATGCCATCTATAACTGCAATTTGTTAAAAATTGCTGCCGCCTCAAGCGCTTCCGATTTTTCTAAATGGCTGATAATCGCAACCAGTTTGACGTAGAATCGCATAAGCATTTGCATTATTAGTATTGGATTGGAATTAATTTGCGTAAATTCCGCCATTCTGCGAAGCGTTTTGCTGAAAGCAGCGCCTGGGCATGATTCATAATCGTCTAAAAATCTAGAAATCAAAAAATCTTCTGTAGTTCAAGATTCTAGTTCTTTTTTAATTTTTAAAATTTAATAGACCAGAATCTAAATATTCTTTAAAAGAAAATATTGACCAATTTTTTTCGTCATGTTCTGAAGGTTAGGTTTAGGTTTTGGTTAGGTCGTGCTCTGAGTCATTCTGCCAAATTTAAGCGTTATGTACTTTTGGAATGGGTAACGCACAAGTCATTCACAATTTAGGTAAAAAAAATGTAAAATACACAAAGTGCATAAAAATAGTTTGTTTTTAAATAATTCAAATGCTTCGTTTCGACGCCGTGCGAAGTATCCTTGTAAATGGAGAAGGTAAAATAAACACAGCAGATACAGATCGCCGTCCGTAGTATTACACAAAGCTTTTTTTTTTTGTAAAACTTTTAAAATCGTTATTACTTTCTTTGTAAAATTTTGAAAATTGGCTGAAAGCCAATTTCCCTGTTGCATTTCCAAAGAGGGAATTGTCGTCCAGCTCGAATAAACTGAAATTCGATCAAAAAAATTTATTACTATTATTTTTTTTTAAATAACACGATATTTGTCGCCGGGCTCAAATAAACTAAGATTTGAATAAAAACAATTTTAGTCTTAATTTTTTTCTAAATGAAGGGCCATAAAAAATGTAAAAACTAAAATTTAGAAGGATTTTTTTTTGCTCACCATATTCAGCACTGACAAAAATATGAAAACTAGAAAACCGTGAATTTTTTTTTCAAAGTTTCCTTAACAAATCGTACCCCATTTCGTGTTTTGAAGAATCAGCGAACCCGCACCGTGGAATAACCGTGGATCGAGATTTTTATCAGCGTCTAAATTGAACCAAAAAAGGCCGCTGCCCGGTACCGGTTTGACACCGATTCCAAGTTCCGGAAACGTTGCGCGCCTCCGGCCGCAACTTCTGTCAACTTGGAAGAAAATACAGAGCAAATCATAATGATTTGAATATTAATAATGTTACATAATGTGTTGCAATTGTAAATAAGAACGTTAAAAAATTCACGGGATAAAAAATATCGAAAAAAAAACTTACATAAACCAAATACGTTGCAATTCGATTTCACCGCTTGTATATCAGCGGATCTGATCTAGCAGTAGCGGCAGGCTGTGAAGACAATTTTGATTTTGAAACAATTTTGTTTGTAAACAACAGTTGTTTGTTTAAATTTTGTTTAATACCGCCGCGTCATGATGCACTCCGAAAGCTCCACCGTAGGTAAAAGACGTAAATTGCATTCCAACGTAACCGGAACCCAAGCGATATTTTGTAATTGTTTCGACCTTGGCCGAGATACGCTGAACTTTAGGCGTTTCCTTGCGGAAGATCAGATCAAACAAATTTCGCGGCGGATGACGACGTCGGATTGAAATTTGCTCACCGTGCGCCGTGGAGTATTCAGAATTGAGTAGTTCAGGTCTGGTTGCGCTGGACGAATCAGCGCTTCTCGATCGTTTTTGCTCGCAACGGCATAAAATTGAAGAATCAGCGGTGACAGCGACAGTTTGACTTTGAACGGATTTACTGTGGTGTAGATTTCCATGTGCAATAACCGTGGATCGAGGCTTTCGTCAGCGTCCAAATTGAACCAAAAGAGGTGGAGATTTTCTAAAAACAAAGATCTTTTTTTCATTTCCACTGTATTTCTGATTTATTTTTTATTAAAATGTTTGAAAAAAAAATTCTTAAAATTTAAATTAATTCGGACTAGAAAATAATAAAACAAAGTCCAGAGATCACTGTCACTTTCTGAAATTGCAGAACACATTCCACCTATACATGACGATCTTCGTTGTTAGTCTCTGAGATTTTGGGCACATTAGAAAGGTGTTTGCGTGTTACGTTTACGTCCCAAAGTCAGTGACAAGCATAGTGAAGGGTTCCTGCAAAATTTAGAGTAGTGAAAAAGGGCCCTCTAATTTTTTCTCCATTTTTTATGCAGAACCTTACGAATTCTTTCAATTAAGAGCCCTTACACGTCACTTTGTATTTCCACCGTCACACTTCAATCAAATTTCCGTTTCATAAAGAAATACTGTTTAAAAAAGGAATCATTTGATATGCGCTGCCTCTCGTTCTCCTGCTTTCAATCAAAAGCATCCTTGTTTCACTTTCACCCATCCCTCAATTTGAATTCAAACAGAACTCCCGCTCTCGTTTTAGTTTTGCGCAAAGTACATCGCTCGAGGTAAAGATTGAAGGCTGTTTTTTTTCACTGCAGGAACAAAAAAACGCTCTTTGCCTCGAAAGTACCGAAATCGAAACGTTTTTTTGGATGAGTAACTCTGCCAGAGAAAGTTCGTGTGCCAAAAAATACGCAAGTAGGAAAAGCTTTCTCTTCTTGACCCTCTTCGATTTCGGCCACTTAAAGAGGGGCGGGAGACCAGAAGAAGTTTTATGTATACTATGAAAAGCTCTCCATCTTCTGCGTCAATGCGTTCAAATATGTTTTAAAAAACCTTTTCTAAATACAAGTTTCCTAATCTAGAGGAAAGAGGCTATTGGCTAATTAAATCAGAGATTTCCAATCAACAAGTAGATGGCTGAAATAAATAAATAAATAAATTAAGATAACTTCGGTCGTCGACTTTCTAAGCCAATTTTCTCCAAATTGTTCCCGTATCAATTCAAATTAGCTTAAGGAAAAATAGGTTTGCTGAAACTGCGAGTCAGCGATTCTGTTGATGCAAATCGTTAAAAACATCATGTCAAAAACAAAATTATAAAAGCCAAAAGTATTAAATTATAGAAGTTCGACTTTTTTTTATAGTCAAACAAGTATAACGTTTTCTTTAAAAAAGATGCAACATAAAAACTCAAGTAAAAAGTTGTTTAGAAGGTTTTGAAATTATCAAACAATTCGAAATTAGAATTTTAGATTACTTTTCAAAAAGGCATTGAATTACCTTTTTGGTAATACTAAAAATTGTGTATTCGTCTTCAGTTAAAGTTTAAATTTTTATTTGACACCAAACCCTTAAGGGCCCTCAAAAATCTTAGGGAAAGGTCAGGCCTCCTTTTACTTTCTCGTCATCATTTCTTCAGTTACGCGCCTCAACCTCTTTCAGAGCCGCGGGATTAATACTTCCACATTTTCCAACAATCTAAAATAATTTTTTTTTAAAACAACACTTACTAAATCTAGACTTATGAGGGCATCACAACAGAAGGTGATGTCCTCCAATTCTATAACTTTATACTTGAATTTTTGTTCAAATTGAAATAATAAAAATTTCAACAAAATTTTCTCCCATTCTTTTCTTTAATAAAATTATCAATGCCATATTTTGATGCCGTAAATAAGAAAATTGACGAATGGCGTGGAATGTGTTAGATTTTTCAGTTCAGTTTCAGGCTCTGTTCTAAAGGCTTTTAAATTTTATAACTTGGTTCTATAATTTAATAAACTTGGTTCTAAAAAAAAACCTTTGTTCTAAAAAAAACCTTTGTTCTAAAAAACTTTTGTCTTGCTAAATTGTTTTGTACGTCCGGTTGCGCAATAACTCCGAAACTTTTAAGTCTAAACAAGTTTAACTTTTTTTTTTAAATCTGTTTTGAAATCGGACCCTTAGAAATCAACTTGTTTATAAACAGAAACTCATTCATACATTTGGAAATACATTTCCGTACACCACTCCCTTTGTAAACAATTAAACAACCAAGTAAATAGAAGAAAAGGTCACGGCCTCGTTGACCTCTAAGGTCAACGACCTTCAGTTAATGCGTGTTAATTAAGCGTGGGGCGAAGTAACCTTCCTAGGTACATGTCATTTAGTGGGTAAAAAATTAACAATGGATGAAACACGACACCTGTACGTATGGTTTCACTTGGGAATAACTTTATCACAGGTATGCTGGAGTGGATGATGTAAATGTTTGACAACATGGCATTAGACCAAGTTCAAATATCGCCAATTCCCATAAATAATCATCCAATGTCGCCGGCGACATGCTACTCAAGATGCAAAACATTTTCAGCAATATTTCGTCGTTCAGCGCAACAACGTAAACGGCTAATGACGCCATTAGGCTGTCATTACACATTCATTCTCACTCTTCAATCCGCTTTGAAGAGCTTCGAACTCCAAAAAACTTCAAAAAACGTTATTTTTTATTGGCCAGTTTTTCGCGTTGGGCCCTGTGTAAATTATAAATTAGTTCACAGTATTCTATAACTACACACTTAGTTTTAAATTAGTTTTAGTTCTATTTTTAAACATAATATATATAATCGTACATACCGTAAATGTTCTAATATAACCCGGGTTCTAATATAAGCCGGGGTCCTAATATAAGCCGGGGGTCATGATTCTAAACTTGATTATAATCCTGGGCTTATATTAGAACTTTTACGGTAGTTTTATAAAAAGCCACAAAACAAATTTTTATAATCAAACATGTCACCTAAGTATCTGGATCGGAATTGTCGCCCGGCTTGAACAAACTATAAATTTGAACAAAAGAAATTTTTTGGTTTAGTTTTTAAAAAATAATATAAAACCATATTTTAAAAAAACGAAAACTGAACTTTGGTAAAATTTGATGTTTGCTCACCGTATTCGCCACTGCAAAAAAAATATGAAAAACATTAGAAAACCGTGTGAAATTTTTTAAAGCTCTCTTTCCACTCATACCCCATTTTGTGTTTCCAGGAATCAGCGGAACCGCACCGTGGAAGAACCGTGGATAGAGGTTTTCGTCAGCGTCC
>JAQFYP010002957.1:0-11712 GCA_034694865.1 Bilobella braunerae | reverse complement strand
TGGGAGAGCGGTCGCCCGACAAGATCAGTGGCAGGTTGGTCTCTTGGCACTATTTGGTATAGTTGAGATTCTTGAGTATCTAGTCTGGAACATGGTTGAATTGCACTAAGCCATCTGTTGTCAAGGGTAATGCCTCTCAGCTGTGCATTGATCGCTTGTTCATTTTTGAATCCGTTTAGACTTGGTTCCGTTTCAGTTTTAAACAGATCCAGATCCTGGTTTCCAGCATAATGGTTTGTTAAACCGTTCGTAGTTATTACACGGTCAACTGTTAACGCTACCCGTCCGCTTTTAACAAGCCACTTGCTAACCGAGAGGTAAAACTTGTAAAAGAAGCTTAGCGCTAACGACATCCGGTACTCAGGCATCCCTCCAGGAACGTCTAATTGTAGCGAAAAGTCTTCTTTCAGATATTCTCCTACACGTTCAAGAAATTCGTTTGACCAGCGCCTGTATACGGAAAGTATCTTTTAGTGTATTTTGAAAGGTTTAATGAGCTTGTAAATTATTTTTAAGTCTCACTTTCCAATCAAGTATTTGGCCGTCTTTTTGGCAATTGAAGTAGTTGGGGCCATACCACCATATGCAATGACAGCGTTTTGAATAATTGTTGAATCGTGCTCTTCAAATGAAACTTTCATACCAGTGTTCACAATTGCAATGTCATCATCACGTCGTCGACATTGTTTTTCTCCCCATATAAATTCGTTCTGTAGTAACAGAGAATTATAATTTGTGATTTTGGTTTTCCAATGGTTAAATTATAATGTCAGTTGATAATAATGTTAGCTGAGAATTTATTGCCCAAATTTTGTAAATAATATTACGTAGGATAAGAGGGAAGCTGATCGATAAAAAATTTGCTTACAATCTACCCGAGCAATGTTGAGAGTACAAAAATTTTGAGTGGAAGAAGCCTTGTGCACTTATTAATTAAATGTTTACTATGATTTACCTCTTTTGTAGATGGAATGTAAACAGATTTAAGCACTTCATTTGGTTGAATACTAGTTTTTCGATATGAAACAAAAAAGTTTTCGTCCATGGTTGTCATTTTGGATCCATTAAGTGACTCCAGTACTACTCTGCATTCGGAAGCCACAAATAATGGATTCAAGTCCGAAATCGGACTAGCAGTCACAATGTTCCCAGCAATAGTCTGAGTAGAAATAAGAATGTAAAAAACAAAGTGAACAATTTCTAAATTTCGTTTTGCAGCATGCACAGTACTTACGGCAACGTTGCGGACTTGCAAGCCACCAAAGGCATGAATAAGGTGTTTCAAACTGGAAACCACTGTTCCAATTTTTCGACTATCATTTGCTACTAAGTTGTGACACTGTTCGCTTAAATTTGTTAGTGAAGCCCCACCTCCCACCAAAACGCTACACTTTTTTGTTTCAATTTCTTGTAACTCTTTAATGTTTGAAGAGGGGTAAATGTACACCTGAGGCAATTCAGCATTCAGCTTTGTTCCTATTCCTGTTTCGAAATTTTTTAATGTTATAATTGTATTACCTGGTTGCAGTTTATCATTTATAAACTAGATATTACCAAGCTCTGTGTTTCCACCAACAATCTTTGCCTCGGGGTACAAATCCTTTAACAGTAGTAGTTTTGCCCATGAAACTGGCATGTAGACTTGAACTGACGAATTCTTGAAGCAAAGATCCTCTTCTTCAAATCTACTGTCCAACTACAGTTGTAGGATGGAAGAAAATCAGTAAACTTTAAATAAGACTCAAATACTTTTTTTAATGGCATCGTAAGATATGATTACAAATACGTGAAACAAATTATTTTATTACTCCTGCTTTCATGAATCTGTAGTTCTAAAAGCGGGGTTTATATTGAATTAATAGCACATTGTAATATAGCACTAATCGCTAGACAGTCAAACACTCAAAACTCGCTGCTACAAGCTGTAAATTTTAGTAAATATTTAGCGCTTTTGACAAATTTACCATCAGCTCTGCCGGGAAAATGACATCTTGTGAAGGGTCATAAGGTTTGAAATCCGTGGTATCATAGAGAGCCGTGGCAAGTTCGATATTTGATTCGTTATTATTTGGTACACAATTTTTTGCATCCTGGCAACAACCATTTTTTGCATCAAATCCTTTGCAACAAAACGTCTTAAGTCCGGATAAAATCGGCCGATAACCGGTACATCGGCACAAGTTTCCTAAAACGTAAAGCGTAAGTTGTGTTTTAGCGTAGTTTTATTTTGAAATCATTTGGTTTAAAAATCGTTGAAAAAACCTGTTTACATACCCTGTAACGCATCCTCGAGTTCATTTTGCGATGGATTTGGATTATTTCTAAGAAGCGCATATGTAGACATTACAAATCCAGGAGTACAAAACCCACATTGTGTTCCATGACTCTTTGCTATTCGCTCCTGCACGGGATGTAAACCTCTGCGAACGCTACCGATTCCTTCCACTGTCACAACTGCTACTCCATGGAGTGTATACAATGGCGTGAGGCAAGCAACTACAGCATAATTCCTAAAGCAATTGAATTTCAAACTCTGTTTAGAATACAGTCAAAATTTTCAGAATTGTGATTCCGATTTTGTTTTTTAGATTGGTAAGCCCTACTGAGAATGAAGCGTGAATAAATTATTTAAAACAATTCTAACACATTGACGTCTTTGACAAATGTTCAAATTCAAACTTTTCGTTCAGTATTTTAACTATGTAGCAATATATTTATATACAAACTTTCAATTTGCATTATACGACAGTTCAAGACATTGTAGAGTTTGCATAGCATTTAGAAGTATTAAACTTATTTCACATTTAAAAATTAAAGACACTTCGTTCATTTTGTTATTTCGCTAAAGCTAAAGTTAGCAATATACTAAAATTAAAAAAAAAACGGAGCTTACAAAACTTTACGTATTTTTGAGTCCCATTTTGATAATAATACAGTACAAGCTCCACAACCACCTTCGCCGCATCCTTCCTTGGTTCCACAAAGACCCACTACAAAAATTTGTTGGTCACATATTTTTTCTTATAGAATTGAGTATTTGCTATTATTAGTTAGGTACTGCAATCTGCTAGTTAATAAAAGAAATTAGAAATTGCTCACTTTTGTATCTCAGGAAATATAGAAGTGTCCATTCTGGATCCGGGCTTTCAAGTCTTACCTAATAAACGTTGTTTTCATAATTATTAGCCAATTGAAATTATATACAGTGGAAACGTGTTTACAATTTACTTTAATCTAAAAATTGATTTAGTATTTTTTGAAATCACAGGAATATTGGCTAAATATTTATAACAATATGCGAGGTTAAAATGATATTACCCGCTTTCCATTGACAAAGAATTCCAAACTATTGGACATTTTTTGAATTCACAATATCCACTTCCACAGTATATCTGCCTGAAAGGAACCGCTCTTGGCTGAGAACTTTGAACAAAAAGTCATTGCAATTTATCTCAATTTACTTCGGAACTAATATAGTAGTATAACATCCCAATTCTTTTGATGAAGGACTCATATAAAGCGAGCTAAATGACATAGTGCGCATCATTTTTTGTGTCTTTATAAGATACGTTTGTGAGTGACAGTCAGTTGATAACATAATTTAATCCAAGTAATTCGACTTTTTGTTTGCAGGGAAACATGATTCGTATGTTGAGTAGGGCGGAGTGTAAAGTCTCTTTTATTACATTTTTTATACTTCTATGTTTGCAAAAAACCGGAATCCCTCCACGGTGTTCACCCGAATTCAAGCTAATTTACCAAACAACTTAATTATTTATTGTAAATAATAAGCATTATTGTAATTGAAAATCCATATACTTTAATAATGTCCGCTATTTTCTAAATTTGACTATTGTATGACTTGTACTAAACCATAATGCTTACGGTATTAGTATATGCTAAAATATTTATATTGACCATCAGAATCTTGTTCAGAAGAAATTGTTTTAAATTCTATCAAGTTACATTAAATTGAACAAGGGTGACTGTATATGTTGTTATTGTACCCAGAATCCGTGTGTAAAAAATACTTTATTACAAATATGCATCTTAGTTTGGATTTTGTTGAGATAATTACCGTCGTCAATGTCCCTCTACCATGTGTCAAAATCCACAGGGTGAAATTTTGAAATTAAAACTGAAGTCGCATACTATGAATGCTTTCGATAATTTTTTAGATGTCCCGTTCTGTCGCATGGCAAAATGAAACACGGTTTTCTTCAAGTGAAGGTACTGTTATAGAAGAAACTTTTCGTTGTTACGCCGATAGTAGCGCTGAAACAAATCTACAATTGTGAAATTAGTCAAATTACGCTGTTTTAAATACGCTGACTACAGTTGCTCAATATAATTATACCAAAACCAACGTTTGTCGCAACAACAAAAAATGCAACAAACACATGCGTCTCAAATGAAGCCTGCTCGACGACCATATTTGCTATTACAAAAGATAAGTTTGACAACAGCGCCGTGCCAAATGCAACATAGCAGAGGGAGATATTTTCAATTCCATTCTAATGGTATGGCCTTAGAAATTAAGTCAACAATAACATTTGTCTAATTGATAAGCTAATTTAAAATTGAAATTTGAATAAATTTGCATAACCCTTGAAAAAAAATTCAAGAAGAACAACAATATTTGCCTAAGCATCGACAGCTTCTTGGTAGCTTCAGCATTGCAAGATGTTTCTGTATGTGTGTTTATCGTAGTTTGATTCAGAGAAACTTCGGTGTTCATACATAATGAAATATTTTTAAGTCGCTTGGATATAGAAACCGAAAACAAATTATAGAAACATGACTCGAAAAAATGTTGCAGAGATCCAAAGCATGTGTGTAATTAGAAACAATTTAAATTACAAAGTGCATGAAACTTGAGCAAAAGTTTATTGTGCAAAACATTGCAACCCATCTCTCCTCCATTTTATGATTATAAAATTGATTTGCCCAAACATTATCCAAAAACCAGGTCGACAACCAAATGAGCAAGAGAACAAGTATGTTAAAATTCAAGTGTTCCCCATATTGAGTAAGTATGAGATCTGAAGTTATTGTCATATTTTTCAAAACTTTTCCAAGTCTTGGTCAATTTTGGAATCGAAGCCACCCAAATTGTGTAATAAATGTAGGCAAACAATAAAACTGAAAAATGGAAAATTGCCACGACTTTGTAACAAAAAGTGCCGATATAGAATGTGTAAGAAAGAATTGGAACGTAAGCTATTGTGTCCGCTATGGCGCAAAACAAATAATACATTGTAGCTATAATGCACCAGATGTATTGAAGCAAACAGATTTTTTGATGAATGGTTGTTTTGGAAATTGTCCTAAAAATTTTAGTGCTTCATACATACACCCGAGTACCTGCAAATTTTTCATTTCAACAAAATGCTCACAAAACTTTAGTCTAGCAAATGTGTATTACTTATTATTTAATGTGTCTTAATTATTTTAAAAGTACTTGTACGACGTTTACCAGCTTTTACTATACAATTTGTTCTAATATTTACCGTAAATATTACACGCCCATTTTATCATCAATTAAATGAAGTTAATTTATATAATTTCTTGATCATTATGATTTTAACCCAAAATAAATAATATTTCTTTGAAGTGAGTAAATACATTTATTGTACAAATTCTTAAAATAAATTGAAAATGCCAGCATGCTTTCTACATTGTTGCTTTATTTGTTATATTGATTGATATAATTTTGATCGAATGTTTGTTGTCATTTTAAGCCACAACCCATTATGTGTAATTTATTTGAAGGGCAAACGTTAGTTGAAGTGTTATCAAGTCTGAAATATGCATTAAATTTTGATTGAACAATATAATTTATATTATTGCCGTTTATATTTACATATCTGACAATAAGTTGCAAATATTTACCTATACTGCCAAAATTCGTAAAAAATGAAAAATACTAAATAGCGTTATATAATGTTTGAAATATGCTTAATTAAATTACGTCTATAACTATAGTTATAGCCCTGCTGCATGGCTATTTCCAAAAGTTAGAAAATTAAATGGAAATGAAACTTTAATTATTTAAAAAACTTATTTATTTTTACTATCATCCGATTAATCCCACCACAGCGGGTATCAGCTCATTCCACAAATTTGTTGGAAAGAAAACTGCAGTAATTGCAATTAAAAGCAGTGGGAGAATGCAAATAGGAATAAAAACCCATGTACCAAAAGCAACGCTTATTTCCTTTAAAAATATCAGTCCAACGCCGGCAATAACGGTAGCCTGTGGTATTGACAATTTGAAGTTATATTGAGGTTGAGCAATGCTTTGTCTTGGTTGATTTGAGGTTACTGTGCCTAAAATTTGAAAACAAAATCAAATTTTGAGCTTAATTGTATTCATAGTATAACTAATATATGTACATACTTAGTATAATAAAATGAATCAGAATTACAGGTATATAGTCGTAAGCAACCAAGAAAAATAAGAAATAATTGCAGAAAATGGCGATATATCTAGTTTAGTTAATTCAAGTTTGTAGCAAATATATATGAATTATTTTGTAAGATGTGTGGCATTCCGTTCAATAGTAACTTTTTTTAAATGAGCTTGTTGAACGTGAATTAATAAATAAAATATTTTGCCATTAATGTAATTGTGAGTGTAATGTGGATTTTGGAGTTTTTTTTGTATATCAAGTTAACAACAGATGATAAGCAGGAACTCAAAAAATGAAAAAAGTAGCCTGCAATTCGTTGCAGAATCTTCTTTTTTTTATTAAAATTATTGTGAAGTATTATGTCGCTGCAATAGTTATAAGAATAACTCAATTAGATTTCATATGATCAAAATTATTATGAATAACAAAATTTTTGATTCTTGTCTAGATTCTAGTAAAATTTATATCTTTTTACCCATTTCATTTGATGTAGCAATGTACTTTTCCTGCTTTTTGGGGTGATATTGTTGAAATATTAGCTTACCATACTTATTTAAATTCAAATTATTTCTATCTTGACCTTTTGAAAAGTTTATGATAGTTAAAACCAAAATTATAGCTCTTATTCTCTTCATATCGAACAACGCCTTTCAATGATTCCTCTTCAAACACTGTGCTCAGTGTCAAATTGTCATCAACTTATAACTTTTCGAAGTGTCTCAATATTATATCTTATGTCTGCATCTTACTTGCATAATTCTTTTCTTTGATGACGCTTATAGTCATAGACTGTATCAGGAGTGTCACCTGTGACGGGCCCGGGTGACAACACTCTTTGAATTGCTTGTCACTTTGACAGATTCCTGCATACAGTTGCAAAGACAACAATAAAAGATGAAATTAGGTGCTAATTGAGTTTAGTGGTACATCAGACACAACACTGATTTGATGTCTTTTGCTAATCAGATAAACATGCAATTTGTCAATAGTTTCTACCTAATTTATATTTACTGTTAGAAGCGACGTTTGCCTCCTTTATTCTTGGTTTTAAAACGTATTGTCAAAGTTTGAAATTAATAGCAAACCTTTTTTTCATGTTAAAGCTCAAAATACTTACTGAAATATATCGTTGATGACATTTTTAGGAAAAGCAAATGTAAAAATTGTATTTTAACAAATATTGATGCTTTTTTTTAGCAATTTTGTAAAATAAATTAGGTTCCGGAAAAATGTGATTGGATTTTCAATTGCTCAGTTTTGATAAGTCTATTACTTTTCTCTCTTTGGAGAATAGTACACAGCAGAACTATTTTGTCTTTAATTTTAATCTGGTGTTCAGGGTCACTACATAAAGTGTAAAGTTACATAATATGTAAGTTTATGAGATGTAAGTTTACTATATTACCGTTGAGCCGTAATGAAATTCGGTAGACCCTTACATCAATTTATTCTAGGAAATTTAAAAAAATCATCACATATTTTTTATTGACGCGATGTTTTTCGAACGATGAAAGTAATGAATTTTTGTTAAGTATATTTTTCTGACAAGATTCTGCTTTAATTGTCAAACATTCCATTGAATTCAACCTGCAAGATGTGTGTAAATGTTCACCAGAAAAACAAAATATAATCAATTCAGTTCTCAGCTTTTTTTTAAAGTAAAGTATGTATGCGGAAGATAGAATGGCAATGTACTTTGAGCACAAATTCATTTCCTAATAATTAAATATTTTTAAGCGTTGTGTTTTAAGTAAATTTGGAAATGAGATGCAAAAAAGTGCCCAAATATCTAGTCAATATTACGTACTGTACTCAATTGTTTTTTTTTGTACTTTTTTTTTATTCTTATTTAGTCAGAATATTGAATCCTATGTAAATTCTTATAAAATTTCGCTATGCTCTAAATTTGTTCTTCTGCCGGAATATACAATCAAAAACAAGGATATACAAAAAACACCTTATTTGCGTACTAGGAAATTTGTAATATCATAAATTCTTTTTAATATGTCTTAATTTTTAAAATGTTTGCATAATAAATTATCGTTCTTTGAAATTTATTTTCACTCAGGATTAAAATGTGTCTTTCTATCACAAATTGGGCCTTGAGACTTTGGCTTGACACATAACTTCCGGGGCAAATAACCAGCACCTCTTTACTTTTTTTTGTAAAAAGGATGTGAGGTAATTTGCAGAAGTTTAATAATAAGTTAACCGGCACACCAGGAAGAGGCACTGTTTTGACACCACACCGCCGATGAGTTAAATCTTATCTACGGCCTCTTATTTTCTGAAAAACTACGAGGGGCTGGCTTTGACGCTTTACTTTGACCTTTCTAAAACAAGGGTGAATGATTGGGACGAGGCGTTAGTTCTGTTCATGGCGTGGAGTCGTTGACTTGCCACAACATTCCTTTGTTTGGAAATACGTTAAAACAATTTCAACAATAAACAAACTTATGGCTTACGAAAAGCTTTGATTTCCAAAATTTCAATATACTTTATGACATGTATTAAGGTAACGCTCCATTGGCGTTCAAATTATTCAATTTTTTGAATCTAGGAAAATGTCAGAAACTGGGTCGTAAAAGTGGGTCGCAATTTGAATTCAATTTTTACTTACAGTCATGCAGTTTTTTTTATCAGTTGAAGACAAATTTTACAGCTATGAAAACTCTCATTTGCCTTGTTTTTGTTTTTATTGGAAATTCGTTTGCCGTTGAATTTCGTTTACATACAAATTGTACCACTCCAGTTTTCGGCAAGGTGCAACACTTCCCTGGTTCTCGCAACTCATGGATTACTGCCCAACAAATTTGCAATGATCCAAGTACTCCGTCATCCGTTGTCCTAGTTCCTGAATTTAATGGTATAATTTTTGCTGACACAAATAAGAATCTTGGAGTTCCTACGAAGCAGACAAAGATCCACTTTACATTGGGTCCATTCGACAGCTTTTTCATCAATGTTCAAAATGGCTTCAACTTTGATGTAAAGATAGTGCCACTTCCGGTAAAGGTAAACGACTTATCAATGATCTTATATTTTATCTCATTAAGCATTATGTTTTAAAACCTTTGTATTTTTTAGCGAAATATATTAAGAAAAAGTGAAGCCTTTGGAAATGCTGATTCATTCTATGATTTTCCGAGGAGGACGGCCTTAGACAAATTAATTTAAATATTAATAGAACTTTCACTGCTGACTTAATAAATACCACTTGAAAGCATAGAAATAACTGAAATTATGACTAAACGATAAAAACTATTAAGCTAAACTGAACAAAATTTTTAATTTTTTGAATTTGATAAAAATAAAGATAGGAAATACAATATAAACAAATAAAATTTGCTTTTTTCTATTTTCTTCGTGTTTTAAATGTACAAATTTTCTACAGGGCGACGACACTTATAATTGTGCTCAAGCTGAATTTGAAGTTCAACAATACTGCGTTGGTCCACCAAAGGACTATTGTACCAACTTCCACGGAAAAAACTATGTGAAATTTATTCAGAACAATTTCGAAAATGTGTTTGTTCAAGGAAACGGAGCAAATGCAACTTACACTTGCGCAGCCGGAGCATCTTATGATGTTTCGTTCTCTTGCCTTCAGTGAAATTGAGCAGCGTAGAAATTCTACTATGTTTTCTTACTAAATTGTATCATAAAAATTTTCACTATCCATGTTAAACCTTGGCAATAAATTGGACTTAAAAGCAATTTAGTTTTTTTTATTCTGAAAGCGTTACTTCTGGTTTATCTATATTGCATATATTGATATTTTCCATGGTCAAACTCATTTTTGCCGCTTCTAATTCATATTAAATTGAATTAGAATAATTGTATAACTAATTACGGTGCCCAGTATCTGTAAAAAGTCATTTCAATGAGCAGAGCACATCTGTTGTAGCAATTGCACAAATGTCAAATTTATATTTATAAGAAAACTTACTGTTAACAAGGCCGGTTTACCCAAGTAGAAGTATCCGCCAAGTGAAATTTTGAAATCAGTGTTAGCTACATAAAGCTTAAAGTCTAAGAGCATTGGGTTGTTTCTCGCGTTCGCATGCTCCAGTACAGCCAATTTTAAGTCATTATGCTTGAAAAAAAATACAAAATAATCAAGCCTTTTTATTATGAAAAAATTACCATATATTGAGTTTACAGCTTTTTCGAGGGAGTGTCCGCAGTTGTTGAAGATAACTATACGAGTAAACATTGTAAAAAATTTGTTGACCATCTCCAGCACAAAGGTATTCGACAGAATAATTTTACCAATAAGAGAACTAGAGAGTAGAAATATAACGTTCGAAAGCTTAGCCGTACCCATAGTGAAGGTACCAATTGCTTTGGAAAAGTTTTGAAAAATTCCCGTTAACAATTTTACTTGTTCAAACTCTGACTCCGTCGAATCACTATGCAAATTATCTACGACAATGGCCGTATCAGGAAAGATTTTGCAAGGTTTCAGCTTTTGTTTGTTTTTAATTTTGAAGCGAATTTGCTGAGAAATATGATTCGTACGGAAAGAGATTACCTTGGTTGTAATGACAACCATCACCTGACTAATGCCAATTGTTGCAATAAAGTATTTGCTAAAAGTGCTAGGAAACACTTCCAGGCATTTTCTACAGTCCAAAAATTCCAGTGCAGAAGTATGCGTTGCGTTATTAAAAACTTCGACAAATTTACTTTTCCAGCTAATATTCGGTACACAAGTGGCAATAGAAATTAGTACAACGAGAAACTGATTGAGTCCAAAGAATGAATTAAGTGTTGTTGCCGACTTAGGTGAATCGTAGATCTTGTCATAATTACGCAAAGTTTTATGATTTGAACAAACTTTTTGATGGAAAAAATCCAAATATCCAAATAATGTAGTACACAAATAAGGAAAGGATAAATGAAAAATATAAAATAGTCTCAGCCTTAGCTTGAAATTCGTTTCCAGGGACGAAAGAATTCCTTACTTGCAGAAAATTTGCAGCAACACCTATAGTACCACCAAGGAGAACACAAAATGTTACAAGCGCCCACCAAAATATTTGAATTATGCGTATTAATTTTAAATAAGACTTATTTTTGCCAAACGACATTTTATAATGTCCCATTATATATATCAAAATAAGCAGGAGTTTGAACGCGGCAGTGTCGAGCGACATTTTGCACTTTACAAAAGACAACCCAGAAGTAGTGAAGTGGTTTATCATACTACCAATAAGGAGAGTAGTAAGGGGACATGGCCGTTTGTGGGTCGGTGTGATTTGCCTGGGCTGGGCGAGGGAACCCCTGTGGCTGCCTC
>JAQFYP010002956.1:0-11714 GCA_034694865.1 Bilobella braunerae | reverse complement strand
CAAGAAATTAGTGACTTTTCCTAATTTCAAAATCATTTTATTAGCGTAAATAATTCAGTTTATGAAAATTAAAAAAAAACAGACAGTCGATAGCTCTAGTCGATGGTTCTAGTCGATAGTAGTATTTTCACTAAGTTTGTAAAGCCTCTGCTTTGAATTGAGACACGCAAATGACCTCCAGCAGCTAATTTTTGAAATTTCTAAAAAAAAAAATTGAACAAAAGCACTGGAATTTTTTAAAATTTCAAATCAATGATTAAAGTTAAAAATAAAATTCAGGTTACTTAAAAATCATTAATTATTCGAGAATCACAATTTCCAAACCTTGAAATGGGTATTTTTCCCTGTAAAAGTTCCGCGTCAATTTAAGAATATTGAGAGCGTTACATGTCGAATTGACATTACACAAGTTGGAAAGTATACTCGAGTACATTTTTTGTGAATTTTTGAAAAATCAATTTTGCAAAGATAGTTGTTCTAAATGTTATCCAGGAAGAACCCGTCAACGCTGCTTTCAATTGTTTTAACTTTCTCCGGTACTTCCACCGAAACTGAAGATTTGCGGCTTGTGAAGTAACAAAAAACAATGCTTTCACTGACAGAATTATGAGACAGCTTTACAAGTTGCTTCGCAACTTGTTGCTTGTCTCAAATTTTCATTCAGAACCAATAAAAAGACAGTATTACAACGCATAGCATATCACTTAAATGTGCCCTGAGAAAAAACGTAAGGCGCACCTTGTATTCAAATTCAAAATTTAAGAATTCCTTTATTTAATATTCAGTTCCGTTTTCACGCCAATTTAACATCCAAGCAAGGAAGAAATTAGGAGTGGACAAACTACTAATTACTTTAATTAATTATTTTTTAAATTTGAAATTTTGGAGAAAATGTCAAATACCCAAAGTCAACATGGTCCGCTTCTTTTGAAACGCACGGTATATTTTTTAACTTTAAAATTGTAAGTTATAAAACATGAAACTACATCACTTTTGAACTTGAAAATTTTCCATAAAAGTTGAATCATCCGCGCTTTACAACTGGAAAATTTATTCAAGTCACTTGGCATCATCTGGGTAAGTTTTTGGCGGCTTTCACTTTCTACAACTTTAATTAGCGTAATTCATTATAAGTTTCTTAGCTCAATTGAGTTCATTCTAAATCCGATTCTAGATTTTTTTTTTAAGTTTTTCACTGTTATTAATCTTTTTTTTTAATTTCACAAATTCTTTTGTTAAAATGTTAAAATTTCTACAAAAAAAAAGTTCAAATAAATCTCGGTTTCCGTTTTAATTTAGCATATCTAGCGCGGAATTTAAAATTGAACGACAGCGAGTCTCTTCAAAATTATGCAAATGAAAAAAAGCTCGGAAAGTGGTTAGATTCGCATTCATGCAGTTGAGGAAATTTTTAGAATTCGTTTTTTAAGTCATTCTGAAGCGTTTGTACGCCGATTAAAAAAAATATTTGTCGTGTAGACGGGCATAAAATGTTCAGCTCGCAGATTTTTGTGAGGAGTTTCTGAGTCATTATTCGTGCTACTAGTGAAAATTGAAAGCTCGCCTTTGCATTCAAAAATTTTTTTATGTAAATTAACATAAAATAAGTTTAATGTTTCACCTACTTAACCATGATTACAAATTATTTTAATTTTTAATTGATAGTTTTCTGGGGAATTGACATGAACCCGTTCTGCCTTCGGTAGGTTCATTGTTGTGCGTTATAGACAGAAAACCGATACCAATAAGCAGTGAAGCAAGTTTTTTTCAAAAACTTGCTTCATTGCATTTTTCATGACAAATGAATTTTGAATAATGAAGCAGTTCCATATTTTGGAATTGGGTTATGTCAGCCTATGTATTTCTTCTGTTGACTTTCACTTTTACTGAAAAAAAACTGTACAAAATTTAATCAGAATAATTTCGTACTTTCTCATTTTTGGATCGTACAGCTAGTTTGCAGAGCGGTTAAAATCCAGTTATAATTTTTCTCCTTCTTGAAACAGTGAACAAACAGTAAAAATATTGTAGCTATTGGGTTGTTTTCGAGATGAAAACTTTGAGGCTTTTCAAGTTTTCACAATTTTAAACTTAAAGTACTTTCAAACTTTCCTTTAAACAAACTTTGCTTTTACTTTTTTTGTTTTGAAAATTATGTCTTAAAATTAAAAAAGGAGCCTCAGAATCTTAGACTTAAGTTTTAAAACTGTATCAGCATTTTAGATTTGTACATCGGATGACTCCGCTTGACGTTCCCAATTGCAAAATCATTTTTCAGCGCAAAAAATTCCAGGTTTCTGAAAATGTAAAAACAAAATTGTAGAACCAGATAGTCGTAGTCAATAGTGGATAATTCATTCAATTAAATCTTGTTCATTACTTTACAGGAGAAAATTGGTATGAAATTTGAACTTTCTCTCATACTTTCACCGAAAGATTTGCTTCTACGAAGTTGCAATTTTTGGGAGAAGGTGATGAAGCCTTATTCCAAGTGCAGTAGGGGCAAGGAGTACTTTGCTTTCACCGGAAAAGGCAACTAATTTTCATTTAGAAAGCATTTATTGCCTCGGAGAAAGTGAGAGAGAAAGCATTTATGGAGAGGAGATGAAGGGGGAAAGCCAAAATCTGACTTATTCAAACAGGCGGGAGACTTGGCGGACGTAGAGATGGGGAAAGTTGGAAAATCAACTTTCACTTTTCTTGTTCTTTTGCTTTCTATAACAGAAAATACAGTGAGTTTCAAAAGTAACAGTTACATCGTGGGCGTTACTTGTTACTTCTTCTTCATGTCTTGTATACTTTTGTTGTCCATTTTCTAGCATGGCCTTTGCTATGACTTCTCAGTGTGTCTAAAGTTGCGAATGCTTGTCCTTGTCTATTACATCAGGACAATCCATTAGCAAATAGCTTTTCTTCTCAACGTGGTAGATTTTCCACCCACTTGCTCCAATATCGCTGAGTTTTAGAACAAAACGATTTATTTTAGAACATGAGCATATTATTTTAGAACCAAACTCATTCAGAAATTTAGAACAAGCTAACAGTAACACAGAAAGACATAACTTTATAACTAAAATAGGTCACAATTTCCGTTAATTTTCTTATTTACGGCCTCAAAAGACGACATGACTAAAAAACAGAAAGCATGGCCTTTTTGCTTTTTTAGATTTTAGAAGACCTTTTTTAAAAAACTTCAAAATTTGAAACAAGTTGTTACCAGCGAAGAAGTAGTCACAACTTTACTAATCTGTAACAGATCACACTTTCCAACTATTTTCTTATTTACGGCTTGAAATTATGACATTACGCTGATGATTTTGTTAAAGAAAATTTTGGGAACTTTTGTTCTAGATTTTTAGAAAATGCGGAAGCTCCCTCTTTTTTTTCAATAGTTGGGGTTGGGAGACTTGGTATAATTTTTTTTTTACAAAAAATCAAGGGTGAGTAACACAATTTTTTTTTAAATTGTTCAACTTTTCGCCAACGATGCTAAATTTCTATTTCTGGTATGACAGAACGGATTTTTACCCTTGTAGGCTTTTCAATTTTCATAAACTTATACCTACCGCTTAGTCATCTGCCAACTTTACAACTTTGAATGAAAAATTCAAATTAAGTTTCATATTCAATTTGTCGATAAAATTTGAAATTTTCTTAATATTTATAGCTTTTGCCAGTTTGCACAATAAACTTTGTTATTGATCAATTGTTCGTCTCTGTTTATGATTTTACCAAATTGTCTAATAAAATTTTCACAAGATTTTTCTATCTGAATTTAAATGCTCATCAAAATGCTATTTTTGCCGATACGGAAATTTCTACATGATAAATTTCTTGAATTTATTGAAACTATATTCTTGAAACTTTTTTGTGGAGTTGTGGGTGTTAAAACGTTTTTTTGAACCTGACATATGTCGAAGTGCTTTTCAAGGGAGGAGAACGTGAGTGAAAGTTTTGTGCTAATAAGATGAAACTCAAGGCTATAGGAAATTAATTCAAACTTTCTCCAACTTTCTTTCTTGCTTTCTCGTTAATTTTCAATTAATTTAACATAGGAATTGGTCTCGGAGGTGTCAGGGTGGCACATAACTCTTCAAAAGTATAAAACCTAGATAAATTGGGCAAATTAAAAAACAGAGAAAGTTTAAATTTGAAAAACTAATTTTAATATTTTTTAAATTTTAAAATTGTACTTTCCGCGATTTCATTTGAAGCGTTTTGAGCAAAATTCAATAAGCGTCGAGCAGGGATTTGAAGTGCGAATATCCTTCCGCTTTCTAATTTTGGGTATCTGTTTTTTTCCTTATTCAAAAGTACACCTCCACTTTTTTTAATTTTTTTTAGTACTACTATTAATAAGTTTATTGTAACATTGTAAACAAAGTAATTGTAAACAAATTGATAAACAAATAAAATTTAAACAAATTGATTGACCCTGGTTTTTGAAGTGTTCTGAGCACAATTTCGTCCCCGGTTGAAAAAAATTTCACTACTTCGTACCAAAAATTTTATTAGTTTACAGTTCCCTCTCCGAGAGGCTGGAATGATTTCTGAAATATAATTTCTAAGACATTTTTTTTGGAAAGCGTGTCGAAATTTCAAAATTAATATATTTAGGAATTATAATAAACGTTTCCTTTGGTGTTCTTCATTTATTTAAAATGGCTGCGTTCTTTACTAAATTCCATGTTTCTAAGTTCAGGGAGTCTGCGGCTCATCAATTCAAATTAAACTGCAACCTTTGACCTATTTTGTTTTTATAATTTTAAAAGTATTATTATGATATTAATATTAATATTTTTATTTTTAACTTTATTTTAGATCTTATTTATGGTGCTGTTTTTGATAATTCAAAATTAATTATTAAATTTCTACTTGGAATCCGTTAAAAAAAGTCCAACAATTGGGTGACCATGTTTCGTTGAAATCAGTTTCTAATCTTGGATTTAAGTTGATACTTAAAAACAATGTATTGTCAAAATAAATGCGTTTCAAGTAAATGAAACTTTAAGTATTGAATATAAATAAATTAAAATAAAAAGTTGTTTAAACTAAGGTTTAACTAACTTAAGTTGGTTTTTTAAATTGATTTTTAAAATTAAAATTAAAATTTAAGTTCTATTTTAATATCATGTACAATGCACAAAAAATAAATAATAAACTTTATTGCTTGCGATATTAGTTAGAATAATGCTTCAAGAAGGTGTTTAATTGAGTAAAAATGATAATTAACAGTAGCAGAGTATGACTAGACAAGTTTAGTATGGGAAACAAAAAATTCGTGCATTTGCCGAGATTCGAACTCGGATCCACCGCTTGGAAGGCGACGATGCTAACCCTTACACCACAAATGCTGGGTGTTGAGTTAAAATTTATAAGTAAATAATTTCTGCACGGATTTTTGACTGTGAAGTTGCTGCTGCATTGAGTGAGCGTTCCACTCTACTTCACAACAACATTTACTTCACGTTGCACCAATTTATTTAATCAATTAAAGTCACGTGATTGAATCTAATGTAATAGAAAAAAACTATTAATAATAATAAAATTGTAAATATATAAAATTAGTAGTTTAATACATTTTAATTACGAGTAACTGAATTATTTTTAATTGTTCAAATCTTGCCTATTTTTTTTGAAAATTCCTTTTGACAAAAATTACAATATGCTTTCCATACAGAAAGTGACGATTCATCTTCCCTTCAAGTTTCAACACTAAATTTCTTCTTGATTTTTTTTTGAAACGGGGGTCTATTTTCTATTCAGGAAATTTCCGCAACATTTTCCGTGACTTTATAAAAAGTGGAACATTATTTTATTTAAAAAAAAAAAGTACAATTAAGATATCTTGGATACTATCGACAATATCTCCCTCACATCCCTCTAGCACTTCCAGGCACTTTTTCCAACAACCAAAAAACCCTTCGACAAGAATTCAATTTTACTCAATTACCTCTTGAATTATGCTTCCAAGCCAAACGAGCCTGTGTGAGAACCGAGGGAACATACCAAATTAATTTCAGCCAAAAAATATTAAGAAAAACATTTGTTTTAGAATTGGATTAATGTAATTTTCAGGCATAACCTAAAACAAGTTTTTTCTTTAGGTTTAATGTTGGAGGAACTCGTAGAAGCTGATAAGTTTAAGTGGTGAAAGTAAAAGTTGGAAAGGTTAGGAGGCAGCAGGAGAGTGAAAGTTCTAGCTAGAACAAGCGTTGACCTTGGGTCAAAGGGTCAATGACCCTGATCGGTGAGCACGGTCATTGACTTCATTTTCAGGTTCATTTTGAAGCAAATTCTTTTTTTTTTTTTTAGAAAAGCGGGGGTTTTGAAAACAGGACCGTAGCTTATTTTGGAGTGACATTCTATTTTACTGTGCTTTTATTGTGATTGTACTTTCTCCTTTTGTTGCCTTTCTCTTGTCTTGTTGCCTTTCACTTCCACGTCCCTCGCATCACGCTTTGTTTGCTTTGTTGATTACGAAAATTTTGGGAGAGCATTCCACATCCCGGTTCAAATTCTGGAGCTAAACAATTCAAACACAGGTTTTCAAACAATAAACAAATTGTTTTTTTTTTAAATTAAATTTATTTAAACCACCATTTAAATTCAATTTATTTAGCAACGCACTTAAGCGCTCGAAGCGTCTTTAATTGAGGCCATTTGGCTGTCGGCGTCGTAGGAGAAGCGATTTCAGTTTCAGCCGATAGGATATGTTACAAAATTTATGGAAATTCATTTATTTGTGTCTTTTTACGTTGATGAGGATACAAGGATACACTGTGTACTATGTGTGTATTTGTAGCTTCCGGTACAACAGGGAGGAATTGTAAATGAAATCCGGGAAGTTTCAAGTGGTTTTTATTTGGTTTAAAAACAGTTTTTATCGTAACGATAACTGAATTATGCGAGTCCAAGCATCCTAAACTGAGGCCAAGGAAAATAGAAAACATAAAAATGACATCTGCATCGAACTTTTGTTGTAGGGTCAAATGCAGACAGGCGTATATTTTGTTCAGGGTTGTTTTTAAACATAAATTTGTTCAAATTGGAAAAGGAAAATTGAAAACTAGAAGTTTAGGGTTTCTTGTTTTCAAAATTTCAGAAGTTTACGAATAGTTTCTGTTAAAAATAAGTAAACATAAACAAAAACAACAAATATTACATTTAAGTATTCTTGAGACGTTTATTTATGGTTCCTTTTTTGCATTTCAAAATTTAAAAAAATATTAAGAACAAGGTTTAATTACTTTTTTAAGAGCGAAAAGGCGTAAGTAGCGGTAAAGTTTCATCTTTTATTTTATCAAAGTTTTTAGGATTCTGAAATTTCAAAACAACGACAAACATCCTTTGGAGATGCTTTTTTGAAATTACTTCTTTTTAAAGTTGCTGACAAGACAGTTTTGCTTCTTTTTTTTTTAAAATGACAATTTGATTCTTGAAGAGCAGTTTTTTTAGAAAGGCTTTTCTGGAACAATAATTTGATAAAGGTGAACTAATATAAATAATTAAATAAACAAAAGTTTAATGTGATTTACGCTAAATTGGTCTGCTTTTGTTAGTGTGAAAAGTTCTCCTTATGAGACACCTTAATAAACAATTAAAAAAACGTTTTGAACAGAAAAGTTACTGTCTGTTTAAAAATCAATTTTTAAACAGACATTTCTCGAACATCCTTTTCAAACAAATATTTTCGGAACACCATTTTCATTTCGATAGTTTCGAGAAAAACCGTTTTCCAAACAGACATTTTCAGAATATCGTTTTGATCCAGAAATATTCAGAGTACCGTTTTCAACTCGATAGTTTCGGAAAACCGTTTTTCAAACATATATCTACAGAATATCGTTTTTTTTTCAAAAACGTATTACTAAAAATTGCTTTCAAACAAACAGTTTTGAAAAAAAAAACCATTTTTCAAAGATAGAATTTTAATCATGCCGGTTTTTTAAATAGCAATTTTCAACTTCAAATTAATAGTAAAATCTGATGCAGAAGAGCTAAATTGCTCAACATATTCAACAAATTAAAATTATAATGCATTAACTTTAACTAATTTCTAATTAAACGTAAAAACGATGAAATATTGAAACCTATTTAGTTAATAGTTCAATTAGTTAGTTGAATTGCCTGTGCAGAAAAAAAAAACGTCACAGTTCAGATACGGCGTTGTTTAAGAAAAAGCAACGAATCGTGCACACACAATTGTTTTATGAAGTAGTTTGAACTGCCGGTCGAATCTTGATTTTTCGTTTTTTTTTGGAGTGATGCGCCGCTGTAAATTTTGGAGAGTTGGGCCGCCATTTTTGAGAGTTTAGAGGAAGAAGAGTGGAGAGCGTAATTTCATTTTGGAGGGAGAATGGGACTGTTAAAAGTGAAAGTTTATAGGAGGAGGAGAAAGTAAATGTGAAATTGTGCTATTGTCGTCCCTTGGCAGGGGCTATAGGAGGCTGAGGAAGGGATTGAAAGTTGGATTAGATTTGGCCCACTGTCACCATGGCAATGGAGGGAAATGGATGAAAAAAGGAGAGAGAGAAAGCCTTTCATTTTATTTCATATCATGATTTCTATCCATTTCAAACAGGGCGGAGGAGAAAGGAAAAGAAAAAAAAGAAAAAGTTTGGAGATAGAAAGTTGAAGTTGAAGGAAAGTGGTAATAAAGTAGATAAGAGAAAGAAAGGAGGAAAAAAAGAAAAAAAAATCTAATATAATTCTGAAAGAGAAAGATGACGGCTGGGCTCTATAATTTTTTTAACTTAAAAAAAAACGAGCTACTGAAATCGATAGAACTGAAATCCTGAATTGGCTCCTCCTGGAGAAAACTCAGAATACAATCATATTTCAATGAAAGAGAAAAAAGGACAAGAAAAAGAAAAGTAAGGGGTTTACCGTAAAGGGCTGCCTAGGAGCCCTCAAGACTTAAATTTTGACTTTCACTATCTCAGCATTCAGTCAATCCAGTCTTGAGTTTCAAATCTACAAAAAATCTTCCTATTGAATCCACTCCCAGAAACTTTAAAATTAGGCTGACTTTAAGATGACGTAATTTTTTCGGGTTTTAATTCCCTTAGTTAAATATAACTGCAATACCCTTTGGTTAGGAGATTTTTAGAATTTCAACTCCTTTAGTTTCTTGGATTTTCTCCTTTTGCACGAAAATTAAGAAACGCACTGTAGTTTCGTCAACCATTACGTTTTTACAGTGAAATGTGGATTTAAAATGTCAATGAGCTGCTTATTATTTTGAGTGGTGAAAATTTAAGCTCAATGGTGAAAGTAATTTACAATTTGATTTATTGGACTTAGCGGACGATTGAATTAAAAGCATACAAAACGTTCTGTACTTGTAATTTTAGAGTTGCGTCACCCGAAAAGAATTACGGTTTTATTTGGAAGTTTACGGTAAAAAGATAAAGTATAGAAGATGACTTTACATTTTTACTTCTACTTACTTTTCACTTTTGAAATTTAAAACTCTATTTTTGCTTTATTTTACATTCAAATTAACTTTCTCCTGCTTTCTCCTTTTGTGCCAGATATAAAAACGCTCTGTAGCAGGTATTACATATTACTTTTAAAGAGGATTGAACTTGCAATTTAGAAGAGTTATGGCTCGGTCCTTATATGGAAGTTCACGGTAAAAGAAAAAGTTTAGAAGATGATTCATTATCTTTCCTTTTTATCCGTTTTATCTCTTTTTGAACTAAACTCTGTTTCCACTCACAGCGACATTTTTATAGGACTTGCTTTTTTTAAAAAGGATTCAGTTTGAGAAGAGTTATGACTCGGTCGCTATTTGAAACTTTACGGTAAAAAAAGAATGTATGGAAGATGATTCATCGTTTTTAATTTTACTGAATTCTCTCTTTCTAAATTTAAACTCTTTGATCTACAGCGGCATTTTGTTCGTAGGAGTTTCTCTTTTCTTACGAAATATTAAAAAAAACGCTCTGGTCCCTATTTGGAAGTTTATGGTAACCGGAGAAAGTATGGAAGATGATTCATCATTTTTATTTTCACTACTTTTTCTTTCTCCTCTCTCTCTCTCTTTATTGAATTCAATGTATCTTCTGCGGAGTTGAAATGGATTGGACGAATTATTAAAGTGGAGGCGGAGTTTTGAAACCAAAAAATTTTTAGGGGACGGCCTTTTTTTTTACTTTCTCTTTTACTGGAAAGTGGATGCAAAGAGGGAGTGCTGGAGAGGGGCGTAGCATTATAAGTAAAACTCTCATCCTCTTCACTCAAATCGATTTTATACTTTATACTTTACCCATTTTACCCCCCTCTCCTATAACTTTCTTTTTTTTCGCCTTTCTCTCTCCGATTCAAAATCAAGTTGATCTCCAAGTATACTTTTTTTCAAAAACTTTCCCCTCCAAACTTACTCAAATCTACGACCAGCGGACGCTGCTTCAATATGTCATACTCCAGATTCCCAACATCGCTTTCTAGCCTCCGCCATCGCTGTCTAATTCAAACTTTACCATCCCAGTCACATCATTTCATGTCACCCCATATTGAATTGGAACTACTACAGGCAAAATCGGAGTCTAGCGCCGCTTAAAATTTTGTTCAAATCTTCAATTATGGCTTTCAAACAATTAATAAGCTACTCCTTGATGCTGCCACACAAAAACTTTTAAGTAGTAACTAATTAACAAAATTTAAATAGGTTCAATTAAAAAAAATTGTTAGAAGAAGTACACTTAATTTAAATAAAAAAAAGCTTCAGAGAGTTGTAAAATAGGCTTTAAAAAGGACTTCAATTAAAGATGGCTTCAATTAAAAATATGGCTTTTAATTTAACCTTGAAATGAAATCAGTTTCTAACAACGAAATTTTAGAAGAGCTTAAATCTAAAAAAAAAAAGTCATAAATTAAAAAAAAAATGTTTCGATTAAAAAACATACATCAATGTAAAACAGCTTCAATTTGAAAGAAAAAGGACTTTCAGGAGAAAACCTGTAATGAAATCAAATAAATGTTGAATATACTCTAGATTAACAGAAATCTCAAAAACTAAAATGAAATTTCAATGAATTTTTTTAAATGCACTTTTAGTTAAGTACTTTATGGGGAAACCTGGCAATCACAATTAACAGACGACTTTGAATACAATTTCGATTTAAATCAATCTGACACGCCGATTGAAATTTTACAAAATTGACTTTAAGAATAATTCCCAAAACAACCAGTTAATTTATTAATCTTATTTGAATTTGTAATATTTAAATTAAATTAATAATTTAACTAAATCACGCTTTGAGGAAAGCGGGTAAAAATAGGAAACTGCTATTTTTTTACAATTGGGACTGGAAGGGCTGTTTAGCGCAAATCGCTGCAAATTTTGTATTATGTACTTTTTTGTCAAAGAGGACGATGCCAGCTGGGTACTTAAGTCCGGAAGTGATGAATCGTGTTTTAATACACTGCAAAATAATGAACCTCAATTTTTTACCAGTAGTAAATGAATGGTTTTATTTTAATTTTTAATAGAAGAAAAAAATTCCTCTTTTCACTTTTTTGTCCCCACTTTTGTCAACAATGGACCTTTTCCATCTTCTGTTTTCATAGATTTAGTAGTGAGTAGGAGGGTTGTTTGGCGTCAAGGATCGTGGGTTAAACCGATATGAGAAAAACCCCTTTTTTCCACCCACCCGACCAGAAATTTTTGGTCCCTCGAGCCGACCCCCGAGAGCCGACCCCTCAAA
>JAQFYP010002955.1:0-11715 GCA_034694865.1 Bilobella braunerae | reverse complement strand
ACAGGCCAAAACCACCCTCCCCCATTCACTAACACAACCACAGTTGACCAGGCCAATTGGCAAATGTCAAAGAATTCAGAAAAAAAAAATTCTTGGCCAGTTAGCGAATCATTCAACACAGAATCTCCAACTGCCGTCACTGCCAGCAGAAGTTCCATTTTCAATTGCTTACATCGATATCCAATGAAGTTGATTAGGTTCTCTTCGGAGATGGCTCTGTCAACGTTTGCAACTTCTTTCATACCGTAGACTAATGGTTACCACTCAAGCAGGACTAAATAACTATATGTACTCGATTCAATTTATTTACGGTTAGAATGATCTAGAAATAAATGAATGTTTGATACTAAAGGATTTAAGAATTTTGATATTTAGGAAGAGGCTGGCATCGCGCAGAAGCATGTTTACAGGTTTTCTTTCACTTGTTTGAAGTCAATGTTTAGCAAGACCTGACAATGTCCTTTCAAAGGTTTCACATGTTCAAAATCTGTAGGCAGTTTCATTTAGGTGGTGGGCTAGCGGATAACAAATTTCGCTAGCCTACACACACCTACCATGTATCACAAGCCTACTGTCTAATTCAGGTTTACTTGTGCAACATAAAAACTACATTTTATAGGCAAGTCCAATATAAATAAAGTGGTTTGCTGACACTTCGCAGGTTTTACAGGGCTTTTTAATTTGTTCTTTATACTGCTCAAGCATAAGAGCAGCGTAACAGCACAAATGGTAGAATTATGTGGAGAAAATTGATTCAATGGAGGAGAAAATTATTGATCCTGTTGAAAAAATAACTCATTTCTCCTTTTTCCGATGAATTTTTTTTCCTTCATCTGGATCAGGCTTTTGTGGTTTTAGCACCATTTAATAATGACAATGAAACGAGAAAATTAGGAACATATTTATCGGAAATTGTTTGAAGTGAAAAAGTGTGCTCACATCTAACAGGTTTTCAAACCTACCCTGCTATTCAGGAATACATGAGCAACGTAGAAAATAAGTCTTATGGGCAGTTCAACGAGGTGGTTGCTTGCAACTAAAAGGTTTTACAAGTCTACTTTACTATTCAGGTTTTTGGAATAAACTATAAAGTCTATTTGATAGACTGCGGCCGATTCAATGCGGTTGATAGCTCGTCCGTATCAGGTTTACAACCCGACTCTCATTTTAAGAGTTTTCACTTGAGCGCACTCAAGCTTTACGAAGTTCTACGCACGCAAATCTCTCTTATACAGAGATAGTATGTTTGTTTTTTCTATTTGTTGCCAACTACCTTTGCACAAGAAAGATACCTCAAGGTTTGATGCATATGAATAAATCTGGGCTTAGAAAAGCATATCTTAACATCAGCTGGATTAGCGCTATTTGTGCCATAATCAACCGCAAGGTTAACTTTGTAGACTTTCGAAATTTACAGGTTGTAAACTTCCAAACAGTACTAGTCTTTCTAGATTGGTAAATTATCGTAGAATTATAAATGGGTGTAAACAGTTCATGCAAATAATTGTATATTTTTTTGAAATCCGTGAGCTACAACATGATCAGAGAATAAGTGCGTTAATTACTTAATCTTTTTCTTCTTGAATTTTTTCGGCTGCAGTCTCGTAGCACATCACCTGCCATGTTGTTTGAGCCGCACAAGCGTTTCTGGCGACTGCCATTATTCCTTTGTACTTCCTCTGAAAGATTGAATTAAATAATGAATTAAAGTTTGACATTTCCTAAATACATGATTTTAAAAGCAGTTGTTGGTCGTACTGTTCTTAAGCGGTGCTCAGGGAGAGAGCCCCGAGAGACCACGGAAGAGCTCTTTTATTGGTCTGATAATAAGCCTAATTAGGAATGATTTGGAGTAATGAGCTAATTGGTTAATCTACCACACTTGTCTGGCTCATGTATGATTGGAGACCGCAACAATGAGCTATACTCCTAACTTAAATCTGTTGAATTACGTCTGTTTTGGCAATTGTTGAAGACGGAACAGCCGTAAAGTAGTTGTACATAAAAATACGCAAACCGCCAACAACAACTTTGTACCGCGTCATCCTCTACGCTATAAGTTTTTAGTTACACAGAATTTTCTGAAAAAAGTGTTTAGAACCTAGAATGGTGGAAGTTTAGGTTTATCAGATTTACTTTGCATGTTGCGCATCTCTAATTTCAATAATTTTTCATTTAAAGGTTTCCTTTTGTTCAATTTCCTGTCTTTTATTTTTGAAAATGTTTAAGAGTTTACTTCGTTTTATCCTAACTTTCATTGGGTAGAAAATGTTACGTTAAATTCTGTAAGCGTTTTGTTTTTAAATTTTGTTCAGGTTAATATGTAGCCGGTTCCTGGGACTTTACTTGACCGGTTATGACGGATTCTAGTTAAAATGCTTGTTTAGTGATTCGATTTGCAGGTTAATTAAGTATTCACAGGGTTTTGTATTATCTAATGTCGGTTATGTTTTAGCAGCGAATTTTCTTATATTCTGAAGTTGAAAAAAAGAGGTTTTACTGAATTTAACTAACTTACGTGAGTTCCAATTTAAATTTCGGTTGACCTGTTGTAATTATATAAATGAAATATGCAAACTGCGCATGCTCGAGAAAAGAGGCAAGTGCAAGAGGGTGGAAAGAGGAGGGGGAGAGAGCCTCGCTCACTTCCCAAAGGGACCTTATCCTCTGTCTGTGCGTCAAATGGACAAAAAGTCCTTTGCACGTTTTCTTCTCCCGTAGCTGGGCATTTAAAATGCAAAAATTTAATTTTTTTTAAATCAAATGGGGGAGAAAAGGAGTGCTGCCTGCTACGTAGCCTTTGCTTTTGAAATTAAAATACAATAAAATTAATAATTAAAGATTAAAATTAATACTCCCGTTGGGTTGCTCGAAACTCGAACTTCACGGGTTCGAATCCTACAATATTATTTTTTTTTACTTTAAAAATGTAGAAAATCCGTCGTTCGAATGATTAAGTACAATTTTTAATTCCAGAATTCTGTTTCCAATTAGTTAAGTCTGCTTAAAAACTGACAAAAATTTAATAATTAATTTTGAAATTAATTTCGAAAATTGCGTCGTGCATGTAATCGGAAGTTTATAAGCTTGATGGAGCTAACAGTGTCTTCCAAATTGCTGCAACACAATTCCTGATCAATTAATAGTGATAAATTTGCGTAAAGCAATTAATCGTGCAGGCTTGAATTTACATTTGCAGTAGGACGATAAAACCTAGCAGGTTTTGAGCCTAAATCTTATCTTATAGATTTAGTTTTCCATACAGCGAGTTTTATAAACTTTATCTACTTTTAGGCTTAGTTACTCGACTAATTTTATAATTTTTGCGTAACGCGATCACTTAGAGCGAAGCTTAACTGCTTTTGCTTCTATTAATTAACGGATTATAACAAACCTCTATTAATTTTTGATTTGGTACGAGGTATAAATAATCCTAATGAAGTTGCTGTGTTTTCAATTTTACAGGTTTGATGATGTTTTCGATTTTTGAATCTTTTTTTGAAAAGTTTAGCAAATTTCGCGCGCTTGAGATTTGAATTTTTATTACTTTCTTCTGGTCACGTGATCGGATTGTGCCATACCTACCATCGCCCGCCCAAAATCCTTTCTTTTCAACGCATTGCAAATGAATTCTTTTTTTTTTATTGATTTTCTGATTTTAAAATTTACACGTCTTATAATAGTTTTACAATTCAAAATGGTTTCTCGTGGTGTAGGCAATTCAGTTGGATAAGCATTTGTTCTGTGAATTAACAGGTTATAGGACACCTTTTTGTATTGTGTCATATGGCGGGATGTTTCAAAAATTTTAACGGAAGTACTGTTTTCAACGAAGGAGCAACACTGCGCCTTTTTCAATTTATCATCCCAAAATAAGGTTTATACACGTTGTGTGTTGTTTAAATTTGATTACTTAAATTGGTCTCGATATCTTACATTTTCAATTGTTTATCTGTTTCAGGAAAAATGCTGTGAATACGATGGATGGCGATAATCCAGACCGTGAAGACGAGGACGACGAAGTGAGCTCTCCTGGAAACGACACTTACCAAAGGGAAGAGTCCAGGGTTGATCAGTCGTGAGCCAGTGTGACTGCGCTAAGGATCTTTACGTATCACTATTTCGCAACTGCCCCAGTGTCAACTTTGGCAGAAAGAGTTGTAAGTAGATCTATTTTTTTAAAGTTTACTATGCAAGTGCTTAGTGCTAATTCACAGAAGGTAAAGTGAACCATACGATGAGTACTTGGTTAAGTATATATATTTCCTAGTACATTGCTGTGTCTGTGACAATTTTGTTTTGTTTTTCAGAGGAATCATGATCAGTTGATGCAAGAAGCCAGAGCGGTTTCTGCTGCTCTTTCGCCGCGGCAACGTCAATGCTACAACTACGACGTCCCTACTATTGCGACGGAGAAGATCGAAAAGGAAGTGAAAGACTAGAAAGTTGTAAAACTAAAAATTACTTATCAAACAAAACTATAATTTTTATGTACAGCAGAAAATAAAATAGATGATGTCTAGCCAGTTTTTCAAAACTGTTCTTATATATTTAGTTTTACCCGTTGCAGTGTGTTCCCTGTACAGCTTGTGTAAGGTTCTAACGTAATTCCGTAAAAAATTATTACATGATTCTTAATCAAAGTTTGGATTCTGTCTCCTCAAAAAAATCTAACATATTTTGAGCCAGTACTTATGATTTAGAGGTACAAAAACACGAAACTGGTGTTGCGGAGTGTTGTGACTTTAATCGAGCGAAGTTATTGGAGTCAGCTTTTTAGCATTTTCAGCTAGACTGGTGGAGGTTTTGGGTGTGAGTTTTAGCGGGGAATTTACCTGCATTATTAGCGGTTTATAAGTTATAGAATTGGTTAAGGAAACCTGTTGCTTCATCCTAAAAATTTTGTGAGGAGTCTGTGACTTATTAAGGTTAGGTTTTACTAGACAATTTGGCATTTTTCTCGGGTTCAAGACTTAAGGTTTCAACAGGTTTGAAGACCTTCTTTGGCTACGTATAATCTGAAAGCTTACTTGCTTTCTTAGATGTTTTAAAAATTGTTGAACATGTTAAGTTTTGGTTGCTTGAAACCTAGCAGAGTTGTTTAGATTTCGTTAATTCGAGGTTTTACAGCATACTCTCCTGTTTTGAATTACTTGTGTAACGTATTAAATGTATATTGTGGGCAGGTTCAATGAGGTTTCCTCGCATTTTATAGACCAGGTACAGTAAAGTGATTAGCTTGTACTTAGCATTTTACCTAACTTGTAAACAAATTTTGCAGGCAGCCTTAATTTGGAAATTAGGTGGCACTTACAGGCCAACTTACAAGTTTTACAGGCGTAATTTCCTATACAGGTTTACTTAAATAACGCATGAAACACATTTGGTAAGCAGTCATAGTAAAATGGTTAGTTTGCGCTTAGCAAACAAGGTTTTACAAGGCTACGATGACATTTATTTGTAAAAAAAAAAAAATAATCTGTAGTCAGTAATGCAGTTAGGTCACTCTTACCAGGTATCACAAGCCTACTCTCCTATTCAGGTTTACTTAAATAAAAATAATTTTGTTGACAGGTTTATGGGGGTGGTTATCCAACAGATTTCGTAAGCCTGATTTCCAATTTGGGATTCCTTAAGTAACCTATAAATTACCTATAATTATCTTATAGCCATGTTGTGAGGTGGTTAACTTGTACAATTGCAAGGCAACAATCATATTCATGTTTCTTTGAGTAACCTATAAGTTGAATTTTGTTGCAAGGTTAATTGAGGTGGTCTGGAACTTAAAACTTATTACAAGCCTATTCTCTTAATTCAGGTTTACCTAAGTAACCTATGCAAATGTTTTTACGCAGGTTCAAAGAGGTGGTTAACTCACAACTAACAGGTTTTACAAGCCTACTCACGGAATCCCAACTGGCGAATTGCTTCCCTTTTCAAGAAGTAGGTACCGTTCTCCACCCTAAAGCAATGAAACTTAGAATTGCAATACAGTGCAAGGTTAATAAACCTCGATTCAATTTAACACCAATTAATCGAATTTCCGTGACTAATTTTGAAGCCGATTCGTGTGGTTCCTTTGTTACTGCCTCGTAAGTAGGCCTCTCTTGTGTCTGTCTTGGTTGCTGTATATGACGTTAGGATTGAGCACACTGTCAGCAAGAAATGCAACAGCACGAAAGTGATTATCCCAGATAGGCAAATGTCTCTCTTCAAGCTCACCATGCCGAACTAAGAATGAATACAGAACGATGTTAATTTTGTGTATTTTACGCAATTGTGTAATATTGGTCTATAAATTTAACTAGGTTAAAACTTACACAAGTTGGGATAGTAATTCACGTGCGCAAAATCCTGACCCAATTGTTTAGTTAATTTTGAAAATTTAAAATTTAATTATGTAGTACATTTGTAGTACCGTTACCATGGAAAGTCCTGACGTAAACATGCTTTTTACCATTGGAAGTTGGAAACATGGATTGCATCTTCCAAACTCAACTTCTCTTCCTTTTTGAGATAAAAGAAATTGGCTGGGTCCAGACCTGAATAATGAAAAGATTTCAATCAATCATGTTTTAAGTATCATAATTAACTTAAAGTACAGTCCAATCGCCCTGCTTTCTACGAGCCACGTTTCTTGAGCTCCTTGAGAGTTAATGGTGAGCCGATACATCCCATGCTAAAGGCCACTAAAAGTGGACATCTTCTTTTACATAGTGCTTTTAAATCGCAGAGCACAGTAACTCTGCCAACCGCTGACCAACTGCCGCTATCTGAAATAAGGAAAACTGTTGCTGAATTTAGAAGCTTAATGAATGAAGAACATGTAGAACGTACCAAAAACATTACTTTACTTTTACTTTACTAAAACTTTACATAAACTAATGTGCTTCCAGCAGCCCCCCTTCGCGAGACACAAGAATGACATTGCAGTGTTCTTTAGTGTTCTTTAAGCAGCAACGCGGAAGCCAATTTTCTAGAGAAAAAGGTGTCGACATGACTTTTCCATCCGTGTGCCTAAATAATGATTGTTGCATTTTTCCGGATTCCGGAAGCCAGATTCACCCCTTTCTATGACCTTTCTATTCCTTGACTTTCATTACTCACTGCATGCGATGCTTTCGCTTTCAACCATGACCTGTCTATTCCGTGACTTTCACTACTCACTGCATGCGATGCTTTCTCTTGGACAAGGATTCAAGTGAACATTGAACAGTGAAAGTGAATTCGCAGGTTACATGAATCGTATTTACAGGTTGTTCAGCACAAGCTAAAATAAGTGAAAGTTAAACTTTGTAAAAGAAAGTTGTTGATATATTTAAAAGTTTATTATCATTAAATTTGCCGATTCAAATCATGTTTTTAAAGCCATTTGTCATTGACTAAGTAAGAGCGAAAGTGAGCAGTGAAAGTCAGCTTAACAGGCTGGTTAAAACCTGTGGAGGTTTTCATTGAAACAGGTACTACGAACATGCTTTGTTTTGCACGTGATATCTAGAACGTGGGTGTTTTCTCCAGGTGATCACAAACGGTTGTTACTTATTATCCGTCCACCAGCACTGGCTAAACAGTTAGTTTATGGCTTTGGCTAAGTCATTGGCGATGATTTTCATCTCGATAAGTTTATTGTGAGAAAAAAAAGTAAAAAAAAAGATGATGGTGGTAGGTCTCGAACCCGTGATGTTTGAGTCTTGCGCAACAATTCTTACCATGGGATCACAAGGTCAACTGTTTTGAACTAACAAAAATGATTGCTTAAAATATATTCTTCACGGCTCACTGCCAATCACCACCTCGCCAATTGCGTTTCATATATAGCAATTAAGAAAAACAGATTGTCCTTGAAAGTGTTGATGAACCGTTATCAATTTTCTTTCCACTACCAACTTCCTTCTCAGTACCAACTTTCTTTCCAGTATCAAGTTTTTCCTCTTACTTGGACCTTTTCTTTTCAAAAATTTTCTTCTTTCTTCTGAACTTTTGCTGTGAAATTGAAATTTAAAATAGTTGTTAAGTAATTGTAAAATAACGGTAAACTGATCAATTGATAAATAAAAATTGTAAAAAAAAAAATTATTACGCTTACGTAGAAATGTCTTCTGAGGCTGAGATTCGATCTAAATGAAAAATATTCAAAAATTTAGAGAGTGAAAGTTGGCGGTGAAAGTGTAAACGTTAGTTATCACACAAGTACATCTACTTTGCTTAAGTTAACTATAGATTAATTCTTAATGAGACTCAAAATGTTAACTTTACTATTAGGAATAAAGAGGAAACTGGCATATTAAACAGTTATTAGAATTGTGATTCAAATTGCAATCAAATTTTAGTGAAAGTGAATGTTGGGTGCATGAGATAAATGTTTTCCACTTACTTTCGGCGCTTCATCCTCCTTGGTGAGATCAAGCATCTGCAGATCAAAGGACTTCATTCTCTTAAATTTCAGAATGCAAACATCACCGTCATATAAATAACGGTTGTGCATTTCGGAGAAAGCCAATTGAGCATCTTTAGCAAATCGGAATTCCACAACACCTTTCATCTTTCCATCAGTAATATGGGTAAAGATCCGCGTCACTTTCCCAAATTTCGAAAAGTTGTTCTGTAGATCCTTCGTTAAAGGGAACAAATCCGTGAGCTCCTTGCAACGCAAGACTCTAAAAATGTCACAATCCGTTCTCCTTGAAAGTAATTGCCACTGATTGACTTTCCCTTGGGACAGATCATTTGAGTTTCCTAAAAAACAAGGAACACGTAAAACACTGATTTTTTTTCAAATTGTGGTGATGTTGGGTTTGACTAATTTTACACTAAAAGTAATCTTACTCATTTAAAAGAATTAAACTAAAAATTACTTTCTTAACTTTGACTTAATCAGAACTTCTAAAACTTTAAATTGTGACTACTTTCAAAAAAGCAACTTTCTAATTTAGTTTATTTGAATTGATTTTTAAGAAGTTCAGAAATACGCTGCTTTTTAAAAAACAAACTTAAAAATACACTTGGCCGCTTGACGCCAAAATACAAATTTTTAAAAGTGAAAGTTTAGAAAGTAAAATCGGAATCGCTTTTGAAACTAAAATTAATGTACCTCGTTGGTACAAACCGTACACTCGTGAGCAGTGACCTTATTCTTGTCGTCAGTAATCCCATCAGTGTCACAATAGTCATGATCAGTGACCCGGAAAGTGTCCGTGTCTTCAACCGTCGCATCATTCTAAAAAAAAACAAATAGAAAATTTCTCAAATGCGAGCGTGAGTAGTAAGTAAGTAAATACAAAATTATGATTACAATTCAGGTTCAAGGCTAATTACTTACTAATTAATAAATTTAAGATTAATTTGAGATCGAATCGTAACTTAGCAATTTGGACAGCGTAAGTATGAGATGAGTTAAATGGTAATTGATGGAATTAAAAATAGACAGAGATCTTTTGAAAAGTATATTAGAAACGTGCGTAGGGGTTTCATTATCGGTAACCCTTTGGCATTATCGATAATCGATAATTATCGATAATTACCCCCTTCCATTATCGATTAATCGATAACGTCTTGAACAGCAAACTTTATCCTGTAAAACGTGAAACAAAGGTACGCTATGGTCACTTGTACAACATAGAAGTCAACTGATGTTTCTGTACATTTGTTATTGCCTATATTGTTCCAGAAGAAACACAGTTTGCATTAAGAAAACTTTATTTTAAGAAATTTTTTAAAAACAATAATATTTTGACTAGTTTTCCGATTACAAATTCTACAAAAATCAAATAGCGGTTGAACTCTGACACAAACATTTTTCGCATAGTTTATGTGTGGACGTCGCCTAGTGCTACTTATTTACTACTTGTTTCAGACAGTGGCGGTTAATTAACCGATACCATTTATATTTTTAATTCCCTAGGGCAAAACATATTACTTCCTTGAAAACGTTACTTTAAGTGTCTTTAATTTCAATTAACTATAGCAAACTTTCCGCCATTTGTTAAAACATTTTTAGCCTGGTTCAGTATTACCAATCACTTCATTAAAAAGTTCAAATTAATATTATAAATTGGCCAAAGTACAATTTAGCAATTCAGAAATATTTCCTAGGTTTGCAGAATAGCACGATTTTTTTTTGCATAGATAGGATTCGTTCAAATTTTTCAAAAATTATCGATAATGGCCTTAACTTTTACAATAATATCGATAATATGTTATCGATAATTACCGATAATTATCGATAAATATTATCGATAATGAAACCCCTAAACGTGCGCTAACATTTTCAAAATTTGAAGTCTCCGCTTAACTTGCTTTTCAGTGTTGGAGTCGTCAGCAACTTGCACAGGGCCATCGCGAAACTCATCGTGTGTAACTTGAATGATCGAGTCTAGATTCTTCGGAGTAGTCATGACCTGTAAACTACCGGAATAGTTAATTAGCAAGTCCGTGAACCTAAAGTTCAAGAACACTGTAATTTCTAACTCATACTGTAGATTGATATCAAATTAACTTGCTGTTTTTGCTTACTTGATCACTTTGAGGATCTATTACTTCACACTAAGGTATTCACCATACACTAGAAGAACGATTAATGGTGCAATTTTAGATTTTTTTTAAACTTCTTAAACTAAGTTCAAATCCTAAATACAACTTTAAGTATTTAGCAATCACGTTCGTTGTGACCACTTGCACGCATGGAATGCAAACATTTCCCTTGTTTTTTGATTTGCAATTGGCAATTGCCAAACTGAGTTTGTTAACGCAAATATTCAACGAAGCCAAACAAGCCCGTACTATAACAGCATTACCCTAAACGTATGCCTTTTCCCTTGTGGTGGATTGTATCTTCAATTTCAATTGCTTTCTAGTTGAGAACTGATAATTTTACTGAAAATTTGAAAATACATATCTTAAAATATGAAGTAGGTTTATTTTATGAACAATATTTATTTATCCTGGGACGGGCTAATTTGGATAATGATCAACTGCTCAGTAGTGTTTTTTGCAAACAGGCCTTCACTAAAACGCAACGGCGTTAACTTTATTTTAAATAAAAAATTTCAATTAATTTATTTGAAATAAGCCGAGCTTTTCATGCACTCATGATAATAATTTATGGTGCAAACCTTAGCATATTTAAACTTTAAATTTTTATAAGCAAAGCCTTTTTATTTTCATCATACTTTTATTGTTGTGCTAGTTTTATTTAAAATTAGAGTAATTTTACACAAAATTGTCAATTGAAAAGTTAACTGTTGCGTGAATTGGATTTTGCCTTTCTATTTAACAGATTTGCATAATGCCAACCAACCAAATGCCATTTGTTGGAGAAACGCAGTCTGGCGTGTGATCAAATTAGCATAAGTCATTCACAAAAGCACGTGCTACAAGTTGTCAATATGACAGTTTTTTTTAAACAGGTTTTTTAAAACTTGTAGAGGTATTCAATTTTTTTTTAGTTTTCATGTATGGCTGCATGCGATACTTTCTCTTTCAAGCTACTGTTGCTGTTAAAAGTGACTGTTAAACGATAAATTTTTAAATCAGTTGCAATCGATTTTTGTTATGATTCGATTTAAATTTACACATGCGCAAAGCCTCCTGTTGCACCGTTTAAACAAGAATAATGTGATTTTCCTGAATATTTCAATTATGAACTCGTTTGACACTCTTTAAAGCAAAACATGTTTACAAATTTAATTCAACATATGTTCAACATAAACAACTTAC
>JAQFYP010002954.1:0-11716 GCA_034694865.1 Bilobella braunerae | reverse complement strand
TTGTTGATTTTAACCGTAATTTGGGTTAGCAACAAAAAATGATTGTTGATTTTGAAGAATGTTGTTGTTCATCGGACATACAGAATTCTATAAGCAACGTTAGGTGGTACGAGTTTTTAATTTCAGTGGCGTTGCGCCTCTCCGTTTCACCAATTCCTGTTACCTTCTGAAAGTTTCTGTACATAACGGTTTTTATGTCCGTAGGATTAGAAAAACACCGGAGAACTAGATACTGTTCTAGGAAAATGGACGTAAAATTAGAAAAGTTAGTGCTCCGGGGTAATCCTACTTTTCATTTATACAGAACCTTTAAAAATTTAAGTTAAATCGAAAAAAGAAAGAGAATCACAACTAAAATCGTACTCTTTGAGGTATGCAGTTAGTGCAAGTCTTTAGTTTCATTGGCGTTGTGTCAGTGCATTTTCATGTTTCATTGCAAATTCCAATTCCACGCTTCTTCTGAATGGCTCAGTATATTAAAAAAAAAATCTTACAGATGAGAACTCCATGGCCATGATGAGCCAGGATGTCAAGGCCAAAGTGAGGATGACGATGCAGAAGAGAATGGCCAGGAGGCCGAGGAAGAGACACCGTCGCCGAAAGCCGTAGAGGCCAAGGCGGCATGCTTCGCTGTAGCATGGGACAAATTGCTTGTTGCCATGGTCACAACTCAGCCACTCACTTCCTCCGGACAGCGTTCATCTTCCATGGTCCTCCGTCGTCAACCAGGACAAAAAAATGGCTCTGATTGGTCGAGAAATCTCCAGATGAGTTTTGATTCCTATCGACAACCTAAACGCTCCATCTGCAAGCTGTAAGTTGACTAGCCAGCTGCTCCAGAATCAAATTCTTTTTTAAATCGTGAATTTAAAAAACAAAAATTGGCCATTTCACCCTATGATCGAATTCCAAAAGAGAAAGTAAGAGAAAGTTTGAAATCAGATTGTTTTAGAAAAATGAAAAATGAACTCGTAAAATTGTAAAAGTTTCTCCTCGCAAACACTTCTGTTTTCTCTACTTCATCGTTTTTCTCACTTTCTCTTTTTCCTCTAAGCGATTTTCAGTTTGCATGTGAATGGCGTCACTTTTCAAGAAGCGATTTTTTGACAGAAACCTGTTGGAATGCCTTTTGAAATAAAACAAGACACAAAAAGGTGCCTTTTACGCCTACTTTACCAATTATTTCCCCACAATTAATGACACTATAAAATATTTATACGCTGAAAATTCACAAAAGCGATTTTTGCTTTCTATTATCCAAACTAAAGCAGCGATCTGGCTTTGGATCGGTCAGAAATCGCTAAATACGCCATTGCGTTGCGCTTTACACAGTTTTACGCATATTTAGGCTGGTAATATTTGACGGTAAAAGTTGGGTAAACCTAGTAATTTTGAATGTTGAATGGAAATTTGAAGGGTAGAATGAAAATTAAAAGATGGATGTTGGATGGAAATGGAATCCATTTCCGCCAACACCCTTCTTCGCCCTTTCACTTCACATGCACAACGATTATCGAAACCATTAACGAGAGAGCGGGAAGATTTAAAATGAAATGAGTGTCAAACATTATACCAATATTTTTGAAAAAAAAAGGAACAAAGAAACTTGATAAATAAAATTCAACATCTTGAACAAAAAGCTTGGAAAAAGCGAACTTTCTCCGCTAGAGCCTTTTTTAAGTTGCTCTAAAATTCCTAATATTTAAGCAGTAGTCTCGTAACTAGAATATAAACGTTTTTTGTGTAAAGTTTATGATTGACAAAAAACACTAATTCATAAGTTTACAAAAAAAAAATTGCTATATGTGTTAACAAAATTTTCAATATGAATCTACAGAGAATTTTTTAAGTGCCGTAGGGAAGAGAAAGCCTTTGCAAACTAGACAGGAAAAAAAATGAAGTTAAACTGTGAATTTAGATCCAAAGTTCATTCCAGGAACTTAAAAAAAGCTCTGGAGATTATACAAATACTTTTGTTTATACTTTTATGTAGCAAAACCTCGGAAAATTAAGAATCCATTCGATGTTTATTACAACAAAACGTAGGACTTCAAAGTCTAGTAAACTAGTTTTGCGACTTCCTTGAACATTTATCACGAAAAAAATTGATATTCCGTTTGCTTTGTTTTTTAAACGATTTCAAATTTTGACCAAATTCTACATTGGAACAAGATTTTTTGAATTTACCTTGTGACAGCCGCGGCGTTATGAAATTTCTGAATAACAAATAACAAGGAAATACGCAAAAATACTAGCATTTGGAGTGTGCAAAGGCTTACAATGAACTAAACGTCAAATGGCTCCTTGATTAAAATTTTCTACGTATGACATTTTTCATTTTACATAATATTCACCTAGCAATATTTTCATAATATAAAAAGCGTTTTTTTTTTGTTCCATGCAAAAATAGAAGGTCGGTGTAGAGTAAAACTGAATTAAAGTATAAAAATAGTTAATCGTAATGCAAGGAAAAATTCCGGATGATTTTACTTTGTTTTGTAGAACAAAGTTTTTCATTTTTTTTTTTGGATTGGGAATAAGAAAGATGTGATGCATGTTTTCGTGGAATGAAGATGATACGTTGCTATTAGACGTATTACGGCCGCTCTCATGTTCGGATTCACCTAATTTTTAAAACGTTGATTCACACTCTTGGGACGATTACCATAAAGACATAATTTCAAGATTATTTCAAGATATTTCATATTACAAGATTTTTTGACCCTGTTTTTTTTGTACTGGAGAAGCGTGCTGGAGAACGTAATTCTGGAATTTACTGGAAGTAATTTAGAAATGATTGAGAAGTCCTTGGAGACACTTGAAGGAGACAGGAAATCTGCGTGAAGGCCTCCCCCACCCTCAGCCAGCCTTTGCTTAAACACCTGAACTCTGCTCTTGAGCCCTGGAAGTGGTTTCCAAATGAGCTGGAGAGTCTCCTGGATCCCGGATCCTGGACAAGTTTTTGCTGGAGAAGAAAGTGCTAATGATTTGGGATCCTGTGACACTTCCTGGACCACTTCCAGTGCCCTCACGTTCCCTTTGTCCAGCGTCTCCAGATCACAAATTAACTTTCCAGGAACATTCCCTCAAATGTCAAAGTCTTAACCCAATTAAACACCACTCAACGCGCTTTCTCCATTTTTATTCAGAAGTTCGCATCTGCCTTTGCCCAACTGTTGCCCTTTATTTGCTTTTTAGCACTTAATTAACTACATTAATTAATTCTTGTTTGACTCGAAAAATTAACTGTTCATCAACCATCAGTTGACCAGTTAAGTAAAATTTTAACATTACATCGTCAAATTCTTCAAAATTAAACCCTTAAAACACAGACAACAAAATTTGATTCATTGATGACAACAATGACTATGAATTCGTTACTTCTTTTTCATACAGAGCGTTTGGGACGTCGATTGGAAATTAGAAACGTCGAAAAGCGCAACGCCATTGAGTCGAAAAACTGGTTGAAGCTTAAGTAAATCCCCAAAAACTTAGGTAAACTAATTCCATCTGTCTTGTAACTAACCTGTTTGAGCTTCCGCCTTATTTTTTAAACGCTCTCTACATCGTTTTCTTAATGTTTCATAAATAAATAAAAAAAATCCAGAAAACAAGACCTCGTTCTAGATATAGGCTGTGACTGTGAATCCAAATTCAAAATTTGTCACCACAGCAATTTGGCTATCATAAACGTGTTACAATTTGGAGAACATTTTATGAATTTTAGCCCCAATTATATTTTCTGGCGATGATTACTTTCCCCTGACTTTCTCTTTTGTACTCACATCAGAAAGGCTCTTAACCAGAATACTTTTTCAAATTTTTTTTTTGAATTTTTGAATTTTTTTTTGCCATTTTCCAAGGAGCAAGGATTTTAGTTGAAATTGAGTGTTTGATCCTACAAAAAATATCAATTTTTCCCCAGACGGGGAGAAAGCATTTTGGAGAAAGTCCTGGATATGAGAGTCCACTGGACACTCAACCAGCACTTGATTCCTCCTCGCCCAGCAGCAACACATCAGCAATCGGGGAAAGGTAACTTGGAGAAAGCCCACTTTCACTTCCTGCTTAACTTCCCCAAATCCACAACTACCGCCTAATCCTAAACTAAAAAGACAATTTTACCTAACTTTTATTGTCAACCCTGTAATTGAGCTCCTTAGCTCTCCTTGGTGCGGAACAATATTCTCCAGCTACTTTCTCCAGCCAAATTCTTTTGAGTTCTGGATATGACAGAATTTCTTCTTTTTTTTTTACAGCAAATCAGCGTCAGTGACCTCGAGGTCAACAGCTTTGCAACGTGGACCGATTTTGAGGAGCTCTTTGAGAATTCATGGGATAAAGGTTATGGAAGCATTGGTGAAAGTGTTGGATTTTCATCTCAATTTCTGCTTTGCCTAAAGCACTTTCACCGCGTTTCCTTATTGAGGAAAAGCGTTTGTGAAAGCGGCGCTTTATCTACGCTTAAAAACCGCATCGAGCGCAGGAAGTTGGGCTGGAGCAGGCAGTGCTGCAAACTCCATTTAAATGCACATGCAGAGTTAACACCCTTCAATTATTTATCCCTTCAACTTTCCCAATATTCCAAACAATACTCTAATGTAATTAAAACCTACGCCACATCTCCAAATTGTGCAAAACTGCCAAAGGACTCAAAGTAATGGTCCGGTCAAATTTTTTCTCCAATTGAAGAAATGTGCTTTCACTTCAACTTTCACCAATTTCAAAAACAACTGTACAAAGCGTTTTTTATGTGCGGAATAGAAAGGGATGGTCCCGAAAATGAAAACATTCTTCTTCCAAAATGTCTTTACATTGAGATTCAATATTTGTCTAATGTATATGTATTATTTTAGAAGAAATTTTTTATTTTTCTCCTTTTAATCTAAAACTTAAATTTAGCCGTCTTGGACTTTTACTTTTTGTACATTACATTAAGAAACGCTCTGTACGCAAAATAGACCGAAGTCTTGCAATGCTGTCAAGCAATAGCACCAAACGGAAAAAATAACGGCTTTAGTAACGTCATTTATACTCTCTTTATAGTTCAGGTTAAGAGTGCTACGTAAAAAATGGCTTTAATAATAACAAGATCCTGTCAAATTATTTTGTAATTCCCGATATGCTCACGAAATCAATTTTGTAGCCTTTCTCCACGTAATCAACAACAAAAACTGGAGCAATTACGCTTGAAAATGTGTTTTTGCAACTTTAGGTTGCACTGTGAGGCATTCATGCATTGAAATTTGCTTTTCGATAAGCTTATGCCTATGCTTATAAGTTTTTGCTTATTTAAACTTTTAAACTTTATTTTAACATTGTATAACTGCAACACTGTTTGACGTAAGGGATTTTGTGAGGAGTAATAGTGAGAAATATTGGTGAAAGTCTAGGATTTTTTTTAATTCGGAATTTGACAGATCTGTTTTCACTTTTACGGGTTTTATATACCGAGCCTTTTTTTATAAGACGAATCAAAGGTCACCAAGGGGTCAGAGTCATTTATGGTGGCTGAAAGTCGACTTGTCCTAAAATCAGCGATTCTTGGCTCATACAACCTTCAGCACATTCTTACCCATAGCACAACACTTCGGATTCGATGAATTGCTCATTTGGCAAACAAGAAGGGACACAAAGATTCATTTATTTATTACGCTACTTTCTAACAAAACATTTTTCTTGTCTCAAAAATTCTTGAAGGTTAGAAAAAGAAAAAGAAAAGGATTAAATCAAACGTGTGTTTTTTAAACAAAACATTTTTTCTTCATTGATTAGTTAATTTGTAGTTATTTTTAGTTCCTTAAACAGACTTAAAAAGTTAAAAAAAACTGGTTATCTAAACTCGAAATTGAAATCAAGATTTATAAAATTTGGTCATCGAAGTTTAGGTCAAACCGCATCAAATTTATTATGATGGCCAACTATTCTATCCCCGATTTTAGTTTTTTAGTTAAACATTAGTTTAACATTTCAAAACTGAAATTAAAAAATATATATTTAAAAAATAACTTGAACTCAAGTTTAGAAAGTAACATTATCAGAGCAAAATTACTAAGCGCTGAACAGCGATGAGCTGTGTAAAAACTTCTTTTTTCATTTAAAAAATATCATAAATTGTGCAATTGGGTTAAATTGCATCATTACAGCATTTGGGAAATGTTCGATTCTTCATGGTAGATTACCTTCTGACCTTTGACATGATGACATGGCTTATCTCCTTGTCCAGCGGACACATCGTGGACCAAACCCCTTTGACACACAGAAGAACGAGCCCTCAGCGTTTACAGAAGGGATCAATAATAATCATAATTCAAGGGATTTCACTCACCAGAACCTCACTTGATGAGCTCCCGGAGTGTAAACCTCCTCCGAATTGATGTTGTAGAAAGTTTTGAAGCGATTCTCAAGCGATCGATCCTCCTCCTAGAATAATTTTGTAGCGCTGTTTCGCCCTTTTCCACTTAGATTTATGAACGGCACTATTTGTTCTAGGTCAGTAATCGCTCTCAGAAAGCGTGTCAACTTATTTTCAAGAATATATACCGTGCATTTCAAAATTCTGAAAATTCTAACACTGTGCAGTACTCCAGAAATTTATGAGGAGATGGTTTAGCTGTTCCTGGAGCTGCATTTGTTCCAGGTCCAAAAGCGCTTTCAGAAATAGTTCAATTTCCTATTTGGAATTAGCACCTCATTCAATTAAGCACGCGATTGTCAACTCACTTTTAATGCCGTGTTTTTCAAAATTTGGAAAATTTGTAAGTATGTGGGAAGGAACATAAGAATCAAAATTCTGAACATTAATCACGTGGGAAAAGTGGACTGAAAGTATGACGAAAGAAAACGAGTTAATTTTTTATTTGGAACCTTTAGAAAGTGGTGTTCAAAATGTGTTCTAAAATGAAGAGAAGGCCTTCATTTATGGATGATCGATTAGAGACCTTGATAGATTCCTGGAGATGCTGGAAAAGTACATTTGTGATTGAATATGAAAAAACTTGTCAAGTTCGGCGAGATTAGAAAATGACTCAGAAAATGCTGGAGAATTGCTATTGTCTCCAGGGTGATAATTTCTCCAGCATCATCTTTTCTCCAATACAAAATCCAAAAAATGACTTCTCCTTCGTGGTGACTGTGGTATAATATTTGATTTCTCCAGGAAGACTAGCCAAGTGAACCTAAATTCAGACTCCAGCCTAAAAAGATTCCAATTAAATTGAGGCCAGGAGAACATAACTCTTTTCTTCCGTTTTCACAAGGCACAATTGACAAAACACTTTTCTCCAGGATTCCAGCACTCCAGCAATTTATGAAGGGAGGATCTTTGTGATCCAATTTTTTTAATTTTGGGCCCGTTTTGAAATGAATACAAATCAGAGCGGTTGGATAGAGGAAGAAATTGGGGTAAGGCTCCCCTCTCGTTTCCAGTGTGAAAAAGCCCATGAAGGTTTAAATATGCTCCGCCTGTCATTTGAGCATGATCAAAATGGTTTGTATTAGAACTTCTCCAGCACCTCTCCAGTAATGCTTGCTGGAGAATTCTGGAAAAAATCTATTAAGAAACAAAAAGTTGATTGCTGTCAGGGCTCAGAGCACACGCTGCATGAGGCCATTTTTCATAAAAACAATTCTCATTTTTAAAATAGAAAATTTAATTTATCAGAGAATGAGAAAACAATATTTCATGGCTGAAAGTGATAAGAAATGGGAAATTAAACAAAATGTTTCACAATCAACGTAACGTTAAATCATTCCGGGAGACAACTGATCTAAAATTGTGGTTCATAATCACATCTGGAAATTCAGTATTATTTATCACATGTCATTTTATCGCGACAAAATGGTGTAACCTAAAAATAAGTAACTTTACAAAGTGTAAAGTACAGTGCGTTTTTATGCATGTATATCGTGCAAAAAGAGAAAGTTATGGAAAGTAAGCGTCACTTTAGAATAATACTGTGGAATCTTAAAATCATCGAACAATAGATATTTACACAAAGGCAACGTATTTTGGATTTTAAGTCAGATAACGTTTCCGGAAAAAGGGAAAGCTTCTCGGCTTTTTATTTATGTACCGGAAATAAGGAATGCTCTGTATAAAACGTAAAATATTTGTGCCACATCCATAATTTGTTCACATTTTTAGTGAATGCATATCTTAAAAATAAATATGGTAGTTTGTTTAAATGGGAAAAGCTTAGGGAGAAAAAAAATGTTTTCTCTTTTTAATTTTCATTTGTGTCTTTTGGTTGTAGCTAAAAGCTACGTTGTGGCATAAAATGCAAATGAAAGAAGTTGCTTTGAAGAAAGTGAGACAAAGAAGTGTAGATTGATTTGAATAGTGGAATTAATTAGTTGTGTAATTGAGGCCCGGTTCCATTGTGAGGCAGGAAGATGCTGGAGGATCCTGGACATTTCCTGGAAGAATCCTTGCGGAAGAGAAAGTTGCAAAGGAGAAGATGCGGCCAAGTCATAATTAAACCAACGGAAAAAATTCATTAGCAAAAGTCACCCCTTTGTCCCTGGAATCCATTCCTCAAAAGTCACCACAAGGATCACCGTCTTCGATACCAAAGACATTCTTTAAAAATGTACTTTCACCAAAAAATACACTTTCATCAAAAATATAGTTTCTCCAATTTGTATTTTCTTTAAAAATGTACTCTTAAAATTAACTTCAATTTCTTAAAAGAATGCACTTCTACAAAATATATTTGCACCATTGATCAATTTTTTTAAGAAAAGTAAACGAAAAAATATACGTTTTCAAAGGATATATTTTTTTCCAAAAATTTAAGAATCTCCTTTCTCCGTACATGTTCTTGCTCCAAAACTGTACTTTCTCCAAAAAATGTACTTTCTTCTAAAGAATATACTTTGTCCAAAAGATGTGTTTCTCTATTATATTATATCTGATAAGTATATTTTATAAAAATATACTTTATCTCTGGAAATGGCAAACAAAATGGCAGTATAGGGCGAGGTGACATGTTCTTCGTACATTTTCTTGCTTCATTCCTAAAGTTCTAAGACGTTGTTAAGTCGTCTTAAGAAATATCCAGAGCATTTCTTATGTTCCGTACAAGCAGAGGGAAAAGAAAGTAACTTTTTTTTTAAAATATACAGTGTTTTCTTATGTCATGTCAGTCTAATTTCAAATTTCATACAATTTTAAGTCAATTTACAATCCAAACAAATTCAGCCATTTCCCCGATGCTCAGCTTGTGAAACCTAGTAGCAGAAGTGTGCAACAGAATAAATGTTAAATGGCTTCTGAATTATGACTTATAAAAGGAACATTTTTTCTTGCTAGGGAATTTTATTTTACATATTTAGAAATTATTTGCAAATTTACAGAGCGATTTTTATTTCCCGTACAAAGAGAAAGTCACTGCAGAGCAAAACTCTAAGCTGAAATCTTAAAATCTTCGCCAACTTGTAATTTTGTCAGTGATCAACTATAATCGAACGTAGCGAAACGGAAGTTTGGAATAGAATAAATGTCAAGTGATTTCGAATTGATGATTTTACACGAATGAATTTTAATTTTTGAATTTAATTACAGAGCGCTTTTTAAATGCCGTACAAAGAGAAAGACTCTTTTTCTCACTTTTACTTTTCTTCTTCTACACAACTTTCTCTTTGCATGCGAATGGAGTCACTTTTCCGAAAACGTTTTTCGAAATTCCTTAATGTGGATGATGTGGATTTGTTTGCGGGGGAAGAGCATACAAAAATAAAGTTGACTTTCTTCGAAGGCCCTTGGAGACTATAAGTGGATAAATCAAAGGCACTTCAAGGGCCTCTTCACACAGAAACCTGTTGGAATGCCTCTGGACATAAAACAGGACCAACAAGGTGCCTTTTATGCATGCTTTGCCCATTTTTTCTCACAATTAATGACACTATCAAATATTTACGGAATAAAGAGTCACAAAATCGCTCATACTTTCTCCTCTCCAACTATAGCTTTGAATCGGAAAGAAATCACTGAATAAGGCTAAACGCTGAATTAACTAAAGTTTTGTGAAAACATGTCTTCGGCCCTCCAATTCAGAAAACTTAAATCATTAAAAACTAGAAGAATAAATTTTTTCCAGGGTTAAAAACTATTTTTACTTTTGATTTTTTTTCACAAGTTGAAGACACGACGCCGCTGAGGGGAAAAACTCGTTGAATCTGGGTAAACTCAGGGAAAAAGTTTCGAAAAATCGAAAATTTTTGTTTTAGGTAAGGCGTTTCCATTATTAATTCAGGATTCCAGGCCTTATATTGTTGAAAACGTCAGTACGTGTTTAACGTCTTATACAAATAGGGAAAGTCCAGTAAACCATTGCGAATCGTTCTAAAGAAAGGTTGTGAATCCAATATCAAAATTTGTCACAACATGAAATTCAGCTTATCATAATTTTTTCTTTCTTAAATGTTTTTAGAATTTAACTACTAATTTTAACGACATTTGTTTTCCCCGCTAACGCTGAATATATTCTTAGAATAAATTTTTGTGACGTTTTAGAAAGCAAATTTTTTGTGACCCGTTACGAGAATTTCCTGGAGGGACTTTAGTTGTAATTCGGTGTTTAATCTTGACAAAATTGCAAGTTGTTCACAACATTTAGAGAAAGCACAAAAAGAGAGGAGAAAAAACGAGTAAAAGTCAAAGTGTTTTTTTTTTCTAAAAATCTACTTTGCTTAAAGCTTGCTTTTAATGCAGCGATTCCTTATTAAGGAGAAGCGTTTGTAAAAGCAGCGCTTTCTCTACGCTGAAAAAAAACGTGTTAAGCAGGGGAAGATGGACTTTAGAATGTAGCACTGCCAGCTCTATTCAAAAAATTACGTTTAGCTCAACACTGAGCAATTTCAAAAATAAATTTACAGAGCGATTTTTAAAATACTGTGATGCTCGCAATATTTTGAGAGACTTACTTTGCTAGTATATACCACCAAAGGAAAAAAAAACAGAGCGAATTCCGTTCTCAGTACACTTTTAGTAGGTCAGCTTGCTACTTCATCTGACCAAAAGAGATCGTTGTTACAATCAAATGGTACGTTTACAGAATTTTACTTTAATAATGTAATTGTCTAATGTAAGAAAAAGAAAGTCAAGGAAATTTGACAAATTATGAAAAAAAAAACAAATTATAAAAAAACAAACAAATTCAAATTGTAACAGCACAAGCACATCGCATACGAGAATTATGCACCCGTTGGGGATTACTTATTTATAGAATTTATGATTCAATTTTATTTTGAAATTTCGTTTGCCCTACTTTCTTTTTTAAGCATACAAAGAGAGCTCCTGTAGAAATAAAAAAGTTTAATTTCAGAAATACTTGACAGTGCGCCGTCTTGCATCAACGCCGAATAGAAAACTAATATTTTAAATGTACACCCTTTCTAGTTGTGAAGTTAAATTTTCGCTCAACCACACATTTCAGCGAGTGAGGATCAATTTGAAAATTTGATTGAATTCAACAAAACAGATTGACTTTTGAGAATTGCAGCAAAACACCAAATAATCACCTCAAATCTTTTAAGGAACCTTATTTGTTTTTGTATTTTTGTAATTTTTTTTTTTTTTTTTGATCCTATTTGACATTCGCCTATGGCCTGGTCAACATATGCTCAACATATGATTCTGTGCGAGTGAGTGGGGGAGGGTGGTCTTGGCGTGTGTGTTGACTTGGAAGTTGCGAGGGTTGAGGCTGAAAGCTTT
>JAQFYP010002953.1:0-11718 GCA_034694865.1 Bilobella braunerae | reverse complement strand
TCATTAATTGTAATTGGTTACCAATAGCTTTGAACATTAATTAATTGTTTACTCCCAGGCCACTATCTCGACCTTAAGTGTAGTAATATTTTGTTTTCAATTTTGTAGAATTTTGTGAAATTTTGTTTAACTGTAAAATTCTAAAATAAGTGTTCAAACAATCTTTAGAGTTTCAAAAGATTTTTTTTAATATTTACAATGTAAGGAATTTGGGTTACAAAATCTTTCAAATTCTAAAATAATTTTGTTTAAAAATTTTTTAGGAGTTTATAAGAATTGTTTCAAAAATCTTTTAAAAATTTGATCGATTCTTTTCAAATGAAAAAAAAAACAATTTCGTGTTCTAATTCATAGTTTTTAGTTCTATAAAATTTAGGCAAGGCCTTTCACCGCCTCCTTGTATGGCCTTTTCACTCCTTGTTTTAAAATTGCGCTTATTTTTAAATTTTGTTTAAAAAATCTTTAAAATTTTAAAATGGAATCTCTCCAGTTTGAAAAAAAAAACTTCTTGTTTTAATTCAAATTGTTAATTTAAACCAATTTAGACCTTTCATAAGGCCTTGTTCAATCCTGTGTTTTTTTTTCTGTAAATTCTACTTTTTTTTTTTAAAAATTGATCTAAACCTTTTTTGTTTTAGAAATCGGGGTGAACATGCAGAGTCACTCTATCCGTGCGCCTTGACTTGCTGGTGAGCTACAAGTCGACAATCGCTGAGAAGCTGCGCGTGAGCTTCACGACAACTGAACCTAAGGGCTGCCTGGTTTCAATTTTTTTAACTTCGAATTAAGATTTAAAAATTTTGAATTGTGCGCATGAGGTTTTGAAAATTTTGAATTAGAAAAATTAGGTCTTGAAAATATTTAATTATGTGAATGAGATTTTGCGAAATTTGAATTATGCAAATGAGATTTCGTAAAATTGGGGATATGCTCCTGTGGTTTTTAAAGTTCTGGTTTTATGGAACTAAAATTTTCAAAATTTAAAATTACGCAAATGCAATTCTGAAACAGAATTCTGGAAAGGAGGTTTTGAAAATTTGAAATTATGTCAATGAGGTTTAGAAAATTTTAATTATGTGAATGAGATTTTGGTAAATTTGAATTATGCAAATGAGATTTCGTAAAATTGGGGATATGCTCCTGTGATTTTTAAAGTTCTGGTTTTATGGAAATAAAATTTTCAAAATTTGAAATTATGCAAATGTCATTTGGAAAAAAATTAGGGATAGGAGATTTTCGAAATTTGGAATTAGACAAATAACAGTTCGGAAACTTTTTGTTTTTCATTTTTATTTCTTCAAATTGAGTTTATTTGGTGCCCTCCTCAACGTGAAACTGTTTTTATTTTCATTTTGATTTAAGCTTCTCTCCAAGAAGATTTCTGCGGCGTTGAGCTTGTGACGCGTCCGCCAGATCCTGTGGTGGAGTGTCCGGCCGCTGACATTGACACGAGCAAAATTGATCAATTCCACACCAACACTGTCATCGAGAGTGACAGTTCTTGGAGGTAATTTAAGTTAATTAATTACGTTAATTAGCTTAATTACCAAAAATAATCACCTTTAGCTAACTAATCAAATTATTTTATAATTAATTACAACAGCAAACAATGAAGCTTATCAAAATTATTACCTAAAATTATTTTATAGTTTACGACTCTCATTTTCGTTGAATTCCTCTCGATTTTAAACGTTCTGAATTATTTTCTTAAAATTTTTTATCCTTTCAAAATTCAATTTCAAAATTCAAAACCGGCGGGACGGAATTGCAGTAGTTTTAGGGTAATCTTTTTACGTTATTTAATGAAATTTCAAGTTTTGAAGTTAAATTATTTAAAGTTAAATTAAAATTAAAATTTTAAGCGTTTTTCTAGTTTTTAATTGTTTTTCTTGTTCGTATTTTTCAGGCATTCTAGCGCTGATTTCCATTGCCATTACCATCATGTTAAATAACAAAAACTTGTTTTAAAAACCGGTTACAGAGTAGTAGGAACTTCCTCCTTTGTCATAGAGCGGTGAGGTCACGGCCAGGGGAATGAGAACCGAAACGCGTCGAGCACGGTGTCGTGGATCAACAGCCACGAGGAACAGCGTTCATTGCACCGTGCTGTTTTTTTTCTTTAAGAAATGACGGCAGCGATGCCGCCTGGTAAAGTTTTTTTTCTTACTTTTTTGCTGGTGTCTATGTGTTGCGTTTTAAGTTTGAATTTATAGATAGTTCTTTTCATTTTCTAAATCCTGTTCTAAATTACCGGTCGAGGAGCACGTGGCCGTGCTGTTCACCGCCGCGGCGGCACTTGAAGGTGCTGTTTGTGTGAAAGGTGGCATTTGTCACATCAACCCTTTTCTGTTCAAATAAAGTCACGGTTCGCCGCCGCGGTGCGGCTACAACCCTACTCAAGTCTCTATACTTTTTGCCAAAAGTAGGGGCAAAATTCAAAAGGACGTTGAAACATTTCTAAAAATTGTTTTCAAAATTTAGAAGAATTCATTGTGTTCTTTTTTCTAAAAGCATGACACACCATGGCACCTATTATTTGTTCTTCAAATTACGGTAGTCGGTCATTCAACAATTATTTGTGATTGATTTTGAAATGATGTAAGTGGATTTTTGTTTTGATTTGACACATCGTGACATTTGGCTGTTTGTTTTTTTGTTTTGAAAAATGGTCAATGTTTGAATTTTTGAAAAGCAGTGTTGCCATTGGTCAAACGTTGCGGTAATGTGAAAGGGAGTGGGGATTTGCCGAAGATGACAAGAGGACCACTTTTCAAAATGAATTTCCTCATTCTGTTTCTTTTTCCAGGAGAAAAAATGTTTTGGATTTTGAAAAATAGGAACTCAAATTGTATAGTTCTACCAATCAAACCAAATTTTGAAAATTTCAAAAAAGCACTTGCGCTGAATTCCACTTCAAGCAGCAGCGTTGCTGCTTCTTTTAGCAGTCTTTTTAATTGTAAAAGACATTTGTTCAAAACTTTTCAAAACAAACACATGACACTTTTTTTTTAAATTAAACGTGCGTACAATAATTTCAAATCTGCTTTAATTTTTGTTTTGAAATTGCCTTTTTTTAAAGCGGGTGATTCCGTACATTGCGTGTGGATTTGGAAAAAAAAATTCTCAAAAGCCCTCAAAACGAGAGTATTCAATCCTATTGGATCTCGACGACTGCATCAATGAATGACAACCAATCAAGGGCCATATTTTCGGAAAAAAATAATGTTTTTTTTTTTTTTTCGAAATTTCAAATTAATAAGAAATTTAATTGAAAATTTATTCAATTGTAATTGTGAAAAAGAATTAAATACTCAGTTCAACTTACAAGGGAGACTACCATACTGTCGGTCGACCCTGGGTACGTGATGCATTCCAACCTTTAATTTGAACCATTCTGAGCCAATTTTGAACATAATTTGTCTGCAAGACTCATAAACTGATTTGGGGCGAGAGTTTGAAATTTTGGACATTCAAATATATTCAAAGGGGAGACCATTGGACACGAGAAATTCTTCTTGTAACTTCCCATAAAATTTTTGATAAAGTTCCAATACGAAGAAGCTCATACTTTCAGAACTCGTGTAATGAAACGTCGGATATTTTAAACTTGCATGTAATAACGTCAGATGAAGCATACTTCAATTATAATGAAATTTTGTATATTATAACCCAATTTTATTCTGTAAATGCCCACATAGTCTAAGCGAGGTGTTACTATATTCGAGTTTACAGTAACCTAGGTCAACTGTGTTCAAGGCCTAAACTCCTAAAGCTTTTGTATTAGATTAAGGCATGAAAACTGGAATTGTTTGACAAAAATGTAAATTCTTATGGGAAATTAAATGACGAATTTCTCGTGTCCAATAGTCTCTCCTTTGAATATATTTGAATGTTCAAAATTTCATACTATCGCGCCAAAGTTTATGAGTCTTGCAGACAAATTATGGTCAAAATTGGCTCAGAATGATTCAATCTTAAGATTGGAATGCATCACGTACCCAGGGTCGACCGACAGTAGGGTAGTCTCCCTTGTTAGAAATCAAAGAAAAGGTTACAAGAAATTTACTGTGAGTATTATTGTGATATTTTCAAGGCGGAAGAGTTTTAAAAAGGTTTAAATGTTTTTTTTATTAAACTTCAAACTGTTATTTACTATTTACATTTACGAATTTGATTTTAAAAAGTTTTTAAACTAGCGAAGTGATCGTGATCCTAACACAAAGAGGAATTTTAATTAGTTTAACTTTTAGTATAATTAGTCCAAGAGAGTCATCAATTAGTCCAGATTCCAGGAAAGGGCCCACGTTCATCATCCGGCGAATTCTGAGTGGTCGAGTGAAAGAGAGAATCTCATTGGTTGAAAAAATCAAAGTGAGTTTGTCTGTACTCCATTGAGATTTCTAGCGTCGTTTTCCTGTTGAAATTTGAGCTTATTCAGTTTACCCATTTTCCAATTCTGGCCTTTCCATTTGAGTTGTTTAAAATGAAGAAAAAATAGTTGTTTTAATTAACGAACTTTTTTTTTTTTTTTTTTTTTTTTTGAAAAAGAGAAAGTTTTGGCTCAAGCTGCGACTTCGTTTTCAAAACTTTGCTTCTGTCAACAAGTAGTTTTGACTTTCCCATAATTTAAAAAAAAAAAGAGTTATTCCATATTTTTGAACCTTTTTGAAAAACATTTTTTTTTAATTTTTAACGTTTTCTTTTCGTTTGGAATCAAGGCTTTCAGCCTCAATTTCAAATTTTCTTCAGCTCTATCAGGAGGGTGACAGAATTCCTGGAGTCGGCCTTCCAGGCCATATGCATTTCTCCAGCGCTGGAAAGCGCCAGGAACGCTTTATAGGAAAAATCGGTGCTTCAGAAATTTTGAAGATTTCTTTAAGTGCGGAATTTGAATTTAATTTTCAAGATAGTTAACTAACTACATTTGAACTATCTTTATCTTTTTTTTTACAGTTATTCTAAACGTAAACCTTCATACGGCTTCACCCTACTTTATCTTTAACCCTAGGATTAATTTCCACTCAATTTACACACACATTTTTTAATGGCGTTTCTGTTTTAAATCATGTTTTTTCAAAATCCCTCTGTTTGAGTATGGTTTTTTAGAACAGAATGTTCCGGAAGGTTTTGCTTAAAATCTAGTTTAAAATATTCTACCATTATAGCTTGGTATGTAAAGTTTTTAAACTTTCTTAAGCTTTTGTAATTTTTGTCCACAAAAAGGGTCCACTTTTTCACTCAAAGCCATCCCCCCACTGATTGCAATTAAAGTTAAATAAGAGGTACAGTATTAATTATTTAAAGTAATAATTGATTAAATTATTAAGGTAAAAATGAATGTGCCGAGTACATCAAATTCAGAACTGTAAAACAACAAAAAAGAGCAATCAACTTTCACCGCATCATAATTGCCAGTTATTTAGTTAATTGTCGCTTAATTAATTAATTGCTGATTTAACTCACCCTGTTAATTGAGTTCATCGTGAAGCAAATCACGGCTTCGAAGCTCTGGCAATTCTCTTCGTCTGGGTTCTCGTTCGCTAGAAAAGAATTGAAAAAAAAATGACTTAAAAATGGTGTTGTAAAACAGTTTGAAAACGGGTTTCTAAAAAATAGTTTTAGACAAAATGTCTGAAATTGTATAAATTTTCTTTAAACAAAATCTTACTATCCTCCTCGTAGTAGGCCTTAATGGGAACAGGGAATTTTAATTAATTAACTGTAAGTAGTAGTTAATAAACCAACGAGTCAATTTGTCCAGGAACTAAAAAAGGGCCCACTTTCAACTTCCGGCTGCTTCTAATTGTATTCTACTGTGTATATTCTACTGTGTTCTATATGTGTACTGTATTCTAATTATAAACTTTTCTTTAAACAAAATCTTTTACAGCAGCATCTTTTACACATGAGAATTGTGGTCTCGTACGTTTATCATGTAGCGTTATCGTCAACACGGAATCAAGACGGTCATCTTCCCCAGTTACACATTGAACAAGATTTTTTAAAAATTAGAAACAAAGAACATTTTTTTTTTTAAATTTTAATACAATTTAAAAACCTTATCATGTTATCAGACGCAAGTCCAAAAGATCCGCATCCTCCTCGTAGTAGGCCTTAATAGGAAAAGGGAATTTTAATTAATTAACTGTTAGTGGTAGGTAATTTATTAACCAAAGAGTTTATTAGTCCAGGTTCTAGAAAAAGGTCCACTTTCCACTTCCGGCTGCTTCTGATTGGTCGAGAGAATGAGGGACTCTTATTGGTTGAAAAATCAAAGTGAGTTGGGTTTGAACTCCGTTCACATTTCTAGCATCATATTCTCACATAAATTCAATTTTTTTTTCAGTTTTAACACTTTTTGTAATCTTCGAATTTCGGTGTGCTTTGGACTTTTCTAGAAAACGAGAACAGGAATTCAGAAAATCAAGTTCAGTTTCAGTTGTCATGTTGTCAAGCACAAAAGACTTCCACGTCAAGTGAACTGTAAACCCGAAGAAAACACTCACGCTAATTTTTTTCGTAAAGTTTTCAACGGCGTTTCTATTAAACCTATAATTTTTTTTGACAAAATGAGTCGGAAGGCTTTGTTTTAAATCCAATTAAATATCCCTACTGTTTGAACGCACCTTTTTAGAACAGAATGATTTGGAAGGTTTTGCTTTAAACGTAGTTTTGAAAAATCCCACTATTACCTTGCCCTATAAATTTAATTAATGTTTCGCAACTTTCCATTCAAAGTCCTGCTAATAAACAGTTAAGCAGTTAACTAATTGAGGACTATTTAGGACTATAGTAGTTAATTGAAGTAAGTGAAGTCTGAATAGATCTAAGACAACGTAAAACAGCAAGAAAAAGAGCAATTGACTTTCTTCATCTCGATTATCAGTTAATTAGTTAATTGTCTCATCATTAGTTAATGGTCACCGCACAGGGAATCACGGCGTCGTAAGCTTTAGCAGTCCTTTCGTCCGGGGTCTCGTCGGCTAGGAAGAATTTTTGAATTTGAGAAAAAGTTTAGAAAAATGGTTCCTAAAACATTTTTGAAAATGTTTTTCTAATTTTTAAAACATCATCTAACTAGCAGCATTAAAAAGCATTTAATTTTCAATAAATTTATTAATATTTAAAAAGTCATTTTTTAAATCCCACTTTCTCCAGCTCCTCTGATTGCTCGCGCGAAGGAAGGAATCTCATTGGGTAAGGAAATCAAAAGGAGTTTGTATTCCGTTGAGATTTTATCAACAGTTGCTCGCTGAAATTATGCTTTTCTCACAGTTCGCTTGATTCATATTTTATGCTTCGAGCACGGAATTCAAAATGTTTTTAAAACAACTTTATGCTATGCATTCACAATGAGACTCATCTGGCGAATACACTTTTGCCTTATTTAAGGCTCATTAAAGGGTCCCCTTTGCTAAGGGCCCCATTTTAAGTCCCCTGAGTCATACAAGTTTGTAAGGCGGAAGAAATTGGGCACAAGCAACAAAAGACGCTAAAAGTTATCTTAAGGCTTCCTCATTTCCACATTTTAGTAGAAGGCTTCCTTGGCTTCCTAGAGGAAGCTTCCTTAATTAAAGGCAAATTTATATATACTTTTTCTAACTTCATTTTTTTTTAATTTATGAAAGTTTATTAGCACACATGTAAGCATAACATTGTCACGCATTGGATACACGTACCTTATTTCTAAAACTTTCGGGTTCATTTTCCCAATCATTTTGTGAGTGGATGCGGCAAACGGCTTGTTTTGTTCTAAAGGTATGTTAAAAAAAACATTTTTGAAAACCTGGAACAGGAGTTTTGAAAAGGGAGTCAAAACATATAACCAATTTTTTGTAGAATTTTAATACATTTAAAAAAAGTATCCTTTTATTTATTTTTAAATATTGACTTTTGCAATGTAGTATACAAAAATTTTTTCTTATAACTAATACTTTCAAAAATGCTTTTTAAAATAAAACGATAAATGATTAATAAAATCACTTGACTCCTTTTAAAAAGGCTCTTGAAGGGTGCAGTAGCGGCAGTGAACAATTTTGCCTCTAGTAACTGTCACCGCAGCGGCTGAAGTGTAACCGAGCCTAATGTCGCCTCAACTAATGTCGCCCAATGTCGCCTCCGGTTTTCCCGTTCTTCCCATTGTTTACTTTCCCTGAAAACAATGAAAGCTTCCTAAGCTTTCTTCCCACAACCAGATTTAGACGTATCGTCTTTCTAATGCATTGCGTCTCTTTCCTTTTTCCATACCGTTTCCGCGGGTCAGGTTTATTAAGAAGGTTTACTGCATTTGTTGGAACTGCGGAACTATATTCGATTTCAAATTTGTGTGCTTTGTAAATAAATGATTTTGACTGGAGTTTTACTGTTCAGAAATTTTAATTAATTTTTTTTTAATTAAAAAAAAACGGTTAAAAATGCCTTTTTTAAACACAGGTGATTCTTGGATACTAATTTTAAGGGGAATTCAAATCCTTTAGGGGATTTGTTTTTCAGAATTAAAAAAAAAGAATTTCGTTTTTTAATGCTTTTAAAAAAGTTAGGGTTTTTTGTTAAAAATTGTAGGTTTCGAAAATTAGAAATGAGATTTCTAAAAGGTCAATGGATTTGGAGCAGCAATTTTTCATTTTGTGAAGAAATTGAAGAAAACTTCCAATTGAAAAATCTTGATTTTACAACTTGAGGTAAAATGCTGTTCGTCGCCGCCATAACTACTCTCCTTATATTCATTCCTGTAATTACCGAATGGAAAATATTTCTCCGGCATTTAGTTTTGACCATTTGAAATTGGTTTTTTTTTTTTTTTAAATGAGTTTTAAAGAATCAGTCTTAAAAAAGGCTGGAAATTCGTTTAGAAAATTCTTGAAAAGTCTAAAAAATTCCCTGAGAAAATTCTTCAAAGTTCTTGAATTAAAAAAAAATTCTTGAAAAATTAAAGAAAACTCAAACTAAAATGTCTCACAAATTTAGTATTTTTAAACTGTTTTTTTTTAATATTTTTTTAACATTATAAGTTTACAATACAAGTAGAGATAGGGTTTGATTGGCAAGACAAAATCGATTCATCAAATGCAGACCGAGACAGAATCGAAACTTTTTTTGGTCATAAAACCTTAATCATCTTCTGTAAGTTTTTTGATTTTTTTTATGAATCTCTCTCTTTTGATACACAAGATGATGAGAATGTGGGCGCAGTATAATACTCGTCGTGCACTTCATGGATGGCTTTGGACCGTGTAGAAAAACGCGAAACTTTTGCAAGATGCTGTAACAAAAAAAGAGTGGAGTAGTTATTATCACTGTACGTCTCCGAAATTTTGTGCCCCGAGTCAAAACATTTGAAATTTTTTCTTTTGAGATTTTAACGAATCTTTTGTGTTTCTCAACGTTTCAGATCGTTTTAAGCAAACACCTAATTACAAAATGGGTCAAAGTTCAAACCTAGTAACTGAAATCAGTTAAGAAGTGCTGTTTCCGCTCGCCTTTCAAATCATCTGTTTTAACTTGGTAGGATTTGTCCTAAATGTACTAAATCAAAATGTTTGATTAAAACCTCGACCAATTTTTGAAAACCTAAACATACAATGAAAGAGCAAAAGTTCTTAGATTTTTATTCTGACTAGATATTAGATGTCTAGATTATTGCTACCTAAATTTTTCGTTTGCTTAGATTTTTGTTGCCTAGATGATTCAGCCTAGATTATGGCGTGCTCCCCTCGAAGGAGCAGTAGTTTACCTAATGGTAAAAAGGAAGAGTACCTCCCTTGCCAGTTTCCCCGCAATGCAAATTCGTTTTCCGAAGGAGAAGGGCAGGAAGGCTTCGTGTGCCTTATTTAGACTTCCGTCTCCAAGGACGAATCTGTCAGGCCGAAACGCTTCTGGATCTCCCCAAATGTCTTCGTCATGGAGCACGGCGAATAGGTCCGTGACAACGACGGTGTCCTTAGGAAGGACGTATCCATTTACACTAACTTCCTCCGTGGTACTACGAAGAATGGATAGGGCAAAACTCCCGGAGAATCGCAACACTTCCATAATGAAACTCTCCGTGACTACCATATCATGACGATTATTGAGATCTGGGTATCGCGACGAACCAACCACATCATGCACCTCTTTGAAAATCCGATCCTGGTTCTCTTGATATAGGGCAGGAGCAGAAAAATCCAGTTCATTGTTGTACCCGTCTGTAAATGCAACAGAACACTTATCATTTTGTTGCCGATGTAGTCCTAGTCCTGATCTGAGCAAACGGAGTAAAGTGCAATTTTTTTTTGCAAAAACCTTCTTCAACAAAAGTAAACTGCAGATTTTTTAAAAGAAACGGTATCAGGTCAATACCGAAAAAAAAACAAAACCGAGAAGGCAAAAACCGCGAAGCCAGGACCGATAAAATAAAACCGAGAAAAACATAAACCGAGAATGGCAAAAAAGAGAACTTTGCTAAATAAAGTAAAGTTAGATTGGTTCAGTTTCCAATTTTTTTGGGAAGTTTGAGGTTAATTGTTTGCTTTTAAATTAGAGTCTTGTAAAAACATGCTGGACAAACGTTGACAGAACGATTTCGACTCGGTTAAATCAGTGTTTTGAAATTTTACATCTGTAATTTTGCACAAGTAACCCGTTCATCAAATGAATATCATAACCATCATCAGCACATACATACTAAAAAGGCCAAAAATAGAGATACTACAGTGTTTTGGGTGTAAATTTTTGAATATACTAGCTCTCAGTTTTGGGTTTAACGGTTTTTGTCGTTCTTGGTTTTTTTTTCAGTTTTTGTCCTTCTCGGTTTTTGTCCTTCTCGGTTTTTATCGTTTTCGGATTTATTTTTCTCGGTTCTGCATTCTCGGTTTTTGTTTTGCGTTTTTGACATTGAACCAAAGGAACATTTAAAGAATGTTACTTAAGCAATTTTGCTGAACATGTACTTGTAGAAAGTGTTCAATTTTACCATTGTTATTTTAATTTTTCTCAAACTTTAACATGTCAATTTTTTTTTAATAAATAACTTTACAGAATTTTAGTTAAATATGTTGATCTGGGCGTTACCGATGCGATGTCAAAGAAAAATGATTGATTGACTGATGTAATTTTGACAATTCAACGCAAAAGAAACAATTGTCTTTTTTTTTGTCAAAGTACAAATTATTATACTCATTCTCCAAAGTAATTTAGGAATTACCGATTTCAAAGCTGTGCGTGCGTGCATGTGTAAGATCACAGGTTTTGGTAACTGAAATTTCTATATTGCAAAAAAAAATGAGACTAAACTATTGGTAAAACTTGATAACCAAAATCGCTGGAAAATTCTGCAAGAAGATACTTCTTGCTAAAACGATTGATCCGTAATTGATGTTGATGACAATAGTGCAACCCTTTTTGATTATTAAATAATTATTTAGCTAAATTCAAACTAACTTTAAAAACGCAAGTCGTGCTCATGGGTCTTCTTAATCTATTGATTATTAAATAACCCCCAAAACCGAAAAATATGGGAAGTTTAGGAAACGAATTTTTACCGTATCTGCACCACCGACAAAGAGATCTTCCAGAGATTTCATTGCATTTAGTTCTAACGCAAATTGTTGTGATGTTTTTTTTACGAACAAAAGTTCAAACAATCGTATTGTTTTAAATTCTAAATGCAAACCTCCTTCCTCCTTGTAAAATGAAGAGGTAGGGTGAGTCGTGCTAGCAATTTCTTCGCACATTGCATCC
>JAQFYP010002952.1:0-11720 GCA_034694865.1 Bilobella braunerae | reverse complement strand
GACGCTTCCCCCGGCATGGACGCTTCCCCGGCATGGACACTTCCCCCGGCATGGACGCTTCCCCTCTCATCACCATGGCAATATGTCCATCACATGATAATTAATGCACAATTAAGATGGCAGCCATTGACCACTGGTTATAGATGTCACTGCTCGTGCAGGTCAAATTATACTACACCAATTGCAAGAGGTTTACATTCAGGATTCAAGATGGTGACTATTTTTCTCATATCGGTTTAACATGGGGATTGTGAGGTTAAACAACTCACCCCCTCACTACTGCAACCACCCCGGAGAAAGCGATCAAGATACGCAACGACTAAATTGTTGCAGCAACCCCCACCCTTAATGACCCCAACCCGAGTCCTTTTATTTTTGTCGGTAGATGTTTTCAAATGTTTCTCTTTGACATTCGCCTATGGCCTGGTCAACTGTTTGCTTGTGCTAGTAAGTGGGGAAGGGTGTTATCAGCCTGTGAGTTCTAGGGAGTTCTGAGGAGTGAGGCAAAGGACTGAACAATGAACTTGGGGTTGACTACCAAGGAACATCTGCTTTGGGAAGAGGCTGAACACTGTTTTTTGCATACCGGACCAAGCCACCCTCCACGACCGCAACCTTCCAGGCCTCCACTCACCACAACCACACCACAACATTTTATTGTGCTGCTGCCGAGATTCTATCTCGGCACATACCCAAGTTAGGGCAAGGGTCCCAACCCCCCGTACTACGGACCTTGGGCTGTAAGACGTTTTCATTATTATTATTTTTTGTATATAAATATTATTTTTTCAAGCTATTTGACATTTGCCTATGGCCTGGTCAACATGGTCAACATGCTCAAGCCCACACTTCACGACCGCAACTACTCCACGCTTCCACTCACCACTACCACACCCTTATTTTGTGCGGCTGCCGGGAATCGATCCCGGCACCTACCCAAGAGTTGGGTAGGGCCGAGTGAGAATCCATGACATAAGAGTTCAAAGAAAACACGAAAGGAAGGAAAGTCGTCGTACGTTGGCTGATTTCCTACAACCTCTTTCCACTCAATTTTCCCGCCTTCCATCATAGGAAAAAATGCTTTAGAATTGATCAACTTCCTTGCTCCCGCAATAAGAGTGTAAGCTTGCCCGCGAACAAAAACGAGTAGAGGCACAATTATTAACAAAGTGGCAAAGAAAAACTTAAATAGCGTTAGCAATTTTACGAAAAAAAAACGATTTTGTTATTTTGAAAAGAAAAAACACAACAAAGATTTTTTTGAGGAGATTTTTTTCAAATTTAGAAGAAGTTTTTTTTTTTTTTGGAAAGGAAAGCTTTTTGAAGTGGAAGCTAATAGTTGAATTGAAAAACTGCGGCTATTTTATACACAAATTCGGGACTTGTCATGGCAGGTGGGAGTGGAGGGTTTGTCCATACAACAGTGCCGATTCGGGGGCTGCGGCGGAAATATTTTGAGATCTTGCAGGTACTGGAATAATATAAACATGGGTTCCAAATGACGACATGATTGGAACGTCGCTTTGGTATCGATCCTTACAGGGTCTCACTAAAGGGTAATGGTAAGGTCCCCTAACATTGGAGGTTACCCGGAGGAGGCACGCCAATCTAGTCCAAAAAATTATGTCATGTAAATCTAACGTATAAAAGTAATTTTTGATAATGGCAGCGGCCCATGGGCAAAAAAAAAGTTATTTTATTTTTTAATTTTAATAATTGGCTAATTTCTTATGGGAATTTAGCCGTAGAAAAATTCTCAGGGGGGGACCTTATGGTACTTTTTTAAAACAGAAAATACAATGCATTAAATTCTGTATACCAAATGCCTGAACCTAATCGAGACCCTATGGTACTCGACATGGGAATACATTAATTTATACGTAATTAAATTAAACTTGAAAACATTTTATTAAAACTCATATGTGACATAAAACAGGATCATTTTATTACTACTTTTCGGTTATAAACAATATTTCCATTGCTTCCAGAAGTCGTTCTTTTAACATTTCCAAACCCAAAGTTTATTATTTTAAATGGTTTATAGTGATAAATAACTGAAAATACTTTAAATTTGGTAGTGCTGGGACTCGGAGAAAATCACCAAATGTAACATTAAAAGTAAATATATAACAGTTTTATTAAATTTGATATGTGTGACATTAGGTGCACGTATTTATTTTACAGATGATTGTTGATGTATTTGACAATTGGCAATGGTGCAATGCCCTAGTCAACGTGGACTGAGAATCTTAGAGTTACATGTTTGATTACTAAACTTACTATAATTTTTAAGACTTACATGTAGTAGTACCCCCAAGTAACACGCAGATCTCGCCCAAAAAATTAAACGCAATATAACTAACCCATATAAGAACTTTTGTACCAAAAGTAGCGGCCGAATTACATAAACGCGCCAGTTACAGTTTTTAAGCTTAAAATTTTGGATTTTCCTAATGGAAGAATTACAAGTAAATTCTCATTTGGTTCATTTGGATAAAAATTTGGTTAACCTGGGAGCGGATGTATTAGACAAATAAATCATTATCCTACTAAATCCAACCACAAGAAATTGTGCATTGCACAAGAGAAATTGTCCATTGCACAAAACATACTGTGCATTGCACAAGAAATATTGTGGATTGCACATAACACATTGTGCATTGCACAAGAGAAATTGTGGATTGCACAAGAGAAATTGTGGATTGCACAAAACCCATTTTGCATTGCACAAAAGAAATTGTGGATTGCACAAGAGAAATTGTGCATTGCACAAGGGACATTGTGCAATTACAGAATAAGAGGTGATACAAAACTATTACAAGTGTTCTCAATTCATGAATAGAAAAATGAGAAGGGTACCCTCTTTGCAATTTACGTGTAATTCTTCCATAAGGAAAATCCAAGATTTGAAAATTAAAAAAATTGTAACTGGCGCGTTTATGTAATTCGGCCGCTACTTTTGGTATAAAAGTTCTTATATGGGTTAGTTATATCGCGTTTATTTTTTTGGGCGAGATCTGCGTGTTACTTGGGGGTAATACTACATGTTAGTCTAAGTCTTTATTTTACAGAATTTAATGTATATATTTTATTTTAAATTTTCAAAAAGTTCCATAGGGTCCCCCCTCTGGATTTTATTTTCCGACGGCTAAATTTCCATAAGAAATTAGCCCATTATTAAAATTTAAAAAATTGTTTTTTGCCCATTTATGGCATTGGGCCGCTGCCATTATCAAAAACCACTTAATAATGTTAGATCTACATGACATAATTTTTTGGACTCGATTGGCGTGCCTCCTCCGGGTAACCTCCATTTAAGGCTAAGTGCATCTCTTTGCAAACTTCGCTTTATTACTATTTCGTTTTCACAAGTAATGCTTATGTCTGTACTATAAAATCGTTCGTCTGTCCGTCTGTCTGTCTGTCTGTCACCGATGCCTGAGAAAACCGCTGTAGCTACATCCGCCATATTTTACACATAACTGGGGTATGTATCTGGGGTGGTTTAGCGCCAAACTCCGGTAAAAATTCCGGTTTTCCAGGGTCAAAGGTCAAATACAAAACTGCCGATATTTTAGAATAATTTTAACGTATTTTGTTGTCTCCTTTTAAGACTGCTGGCAATACCTGCGCCGTATTTTGCATATAAATGAGGTGCTATGCTTGGGTAAATTTGGAAAATGTTTGGTCAAAATTTACTTCCGGGTTTTCCAGGGTCAAGGGTCAAATGGTAAACTGCCGAAATTTTGGGCATAATTGTAACGTATTTTGCTGTCTCCTTTTAAGACTGCTGGAGATAAACGCGCCATATTTTGCATATAAATGAGGTGTTATGCTTGGGTAAATTTGGGCAATGTTTGGTCAAAATTTATTTTCGGGTTTTCCAGGGTCAAAGGTCAAATGCAACACTGCTCAAACTTTTTATGTAATTCTATGTTGTCCTATCCTATTACAACTGCTGGAGTTACATGCGCCATATTCCGCATATAAGTGAAGTGTTAAGCTGGGGCGAATTAGAAACAACTTTTAGTCCAAAAACTTACAACCGGGATTTCCAAGGTCTAAGGTCAAATGTGTCAATCCTACAAATTTTAACGTATTTTGTCCTATCCTGTTAAGACTGCTGGAGACCTGCGCCATATTTTGCATGTTGGTGAGGTGCTCAGCTGGGGTGCATTTGGGCCAAACTCCGTTCAAATTTTACTCCCGGTTTTTCTAGGGTCAAAGGTCAAATGTCAAAATGCCCAAAACTTATTGTGTTTTATTCATTTCTGCCAAGACCGCTGGGGCTACGTCCTTCATATTTTGTACATAATTGTAGTTGGTAAATCGGGTGGTTTTGAAAAAAAGACTCCGGGCAAAAGTTAATTCCGGTTTTTCCAGGGTCAAAAGTCAAATGTCAAAACGCCCAAAGTGTTTTATACAATTTTTCCAAGATTGCTGGGGGTAGGGCCGGCATATTTAGCACGTAAATGGTGTCTAAAAATGGGATAATTTAGGGCTAAACTCCAGGCACATTCTACTTCCGGTTTCTTAGAGTGAAAGGTCAAAATGTCCAAGCTTTAACGTGTTTTATACAATCCTGCAAAAACCGCTGGAGCTAGGCGCATAAAATTGTGTAGATTAAGGAGCTTTGTAAAAGGGATGATTTAGGCTAAACTCTAGGCAAATTTTACTTACGGTTTTTTTAGAGTCAAACTTTAAATGTAAAAATAACCTTAAATTGAACGTGTTCAATCCAATCTCGCAAACATCGCCGGGGCTAGGGGTGACATATTTGGTACATTAATGAGGTCTGATAATTTGGTAATTTAAGGTCATACTCCGGACAAATTTACTTCCGGTTATTCTAGGGTCAAAAGTCAAATGTCATTATACCCTAAAGTAAACGTGTTTTATCCAATCCCGCAAAAACCGCTGGATTTTCGGGCGCATAAATGTGTACATAAATTAGATTTGTGACTAGAATGGTTCATAGCAAAACTTCGGGTAAAATTTATTTCCGGTATTTCTCAAATTAAATTTCAAATGTCGAAATACCTAAAATTTTAAGGGTAATATTATATCTTGCAGGGACCGCTGAAGCTGTAAGCGCAATATTTTCAAAGTAAATTTGGTTAGTGTGTGGGGTGGTCAGACCAGGTACTTCCGGTTTTTTCATGTATCAAAAATTAAATGTAGCTAAATTCACTTTCCGCGTATCATATTGTAACACTTACTAATAGAGCTACATGTGCCCTATTTTATAGGTAAGAGGGTTGGTAACTGGAGTGAGTAGTGTCCAGTCCCAATTAGTAACTAAATTTTGATCACATTAAGTAAATTTTTCTAACTGCTATTCTCATAATGGCTTAGATTGCTCCGGATTCTGTGGTCTTTCACTTATATTGGCCGCGGGAATATTGTTACTACGGGAAACAGCTAGCAAGCTAGCGTCGCGAAGCGCCGCGGCACAGCTAGTATATCATAAAGGAAAAGGTCAATTTGTCTGTTATTATTTTTCGATTGTTATTCTGTAAGTCTTTTTTGATTTCGTTGATTTGCGTCAGTATAGGCAAGAAATGCAAATATCTTATTTTTTAAGAACATAGGAACGAGTTTTTGTAAATGCGAACTGAGCAAACTAACTATTATTGAATTTTACTGACCTGATTTAAAAAAATGTTTTAAAAAATTGTCTTCAGGAATAGTTTTTCATAATTCCAAGAAATATTTAGATACAGTGAGTAAACTAAAATGAATGACATTTGTATTACGGAACGCCTACGTGATGAACAATGTGAGTGTTTTTGGTATATTTAATAAAGGTTACAAATACAACATATTTTATTTATTGTATGTTTATTTGTGTATGTTTCAAGCCAAAATGGATTGAGTTTTTGTCGCATAGTGCATGAGCACATGTCTTCTCTTGCTATTGCAGAGAGGTCCAGTTGGTTAGGACGTCTGTTCCTTCCCACTGGCTTCTTTGAAAAAAGTGCCATAAGACGAAAAGCGTCTATGCTGTGGAAATGCACAGGAGATAAAAAGAACTCCTATGGGAGATGCTTTATCTCATCTGTGACTGTGCATTATCTGGGAAATCTGCGTATGGAAATTGATAGAGTCAATGGGATGATTTGTGTCCGTTCAAATTATCCTGACTTAAAAACACAGGTGTGGAGACGAGGGGAGGCCTTTGGCAGTGTATCACATGGAGTTACTGCAATGGGCCCTTCTGTGGCGTGAGCGGTGTGGGAGAAATACCCCCTCCATTAAAATACATACATACATTGCTAATGCAGTCGGCTGCTAGGTCCTCTTTCATCTGCCTTTAAAGTAAGCCACGGATTCAAATAATTTTTCTGCTAAAATACTTTATACAAGTTTCAGAAATCAGCAACAAATCGGATACCCAACAAATCACGTTATGACTATCTATAATGTGAATACTAACGCCTATTTTGGCATAATGTGTACAGTTCAATAATGTGTAAAAAACACAGTTTTTATTTATTATTTCGTTTTGTGTGACCCTTATTCAACTGAATGCGGTTGCGACAATCTCTCATTTTTTTCAGCATTCGTATTTTGAGTGTGTAATCTTTTCTGTGTAACTGACAATGTCTCTTTAGGCGTTCGGCGGGTTATAGACGGGTAAAACCAAGTTAGTCCCTCCAATAGGGCTACTGTAAGTCTACTTACTTTGATCTACTACACACTGGTAACCCCTTTTTGTCCTACTCTGTTCGGTATTAGCAACCATGTAGACAACAAATACCTTGAATTTATTTTAAGGTAATGAATTAAGAATTTAATGAATTTAAGGTAAGGCGTGAATTTTATTTGTTTTGTTGTTGATGGAGTGCGATTGCATTTTTAGTAAATATTAATTAGTAAATTTGTGATGCACAATTGTATGTTGTTTATGTTGTTGAGTGCAAAGCCTTTTCTTATATTTCTCTTCTTTCTTGACAAAATGGAGAGTAGAAGGCAAGTTGGAAATTTGAATATGAATGGGGCATAAAACCTCTCCTTCAATGCATAACCACTAATACAATTAAAATGGGTTATGCTAATAGTGGGCGAATAGGGGTTTATTGTTGGTGTAGTTTCATACAAACTTGCACGAGCAAGTATAAGGCCTACAAAGTACCTTGAAGACTGCAAAATAGGCTGAACTTATGAAAGAATTCTAGTTCTTTACAACGAAGTATTTTAAATATGAGATGAGCAAGGCAACGGAACTTAAGAAGTTGTCTACAACAAATTTTTTAGTTTAAAGATGCTCTGCTTAAGGTGCACTTTGCTGGTTGTGCGTAACGGTCCCTCAAAAACTCTCTTCCACATAGCACGTTACACGGATGGGCATTAATTTACCAAAAAAATTTTTTCTAAAAATTAAATACTGCAACAATTCTGTTCTCCTCCATTTGACCCAGATTACCTTTGACCTTTAAATAAAACACGTAAGTCGACGTAGTGTGTACAGTTCTTGAGGATCCAATTTCTTATAATTATTTATTTTAGACTGAATTTTGCTTTAACTTATACAAAGAAAACAGTTTTTTCTTTCCTTCCTTATTTCATTTGATTTAGGATTTGTATTTTACGTGTTTACTCTAGTCTGTGTAACTGACAATAACCCTTAAGGCGTTCGGGGGTTTATAGACGGGTAAAACCAAAGTAGACCTTCTAGTAGTGCTAATTACTAAAGCTACTAGTTACTTAGTTTACTTACTTAGATCTACTACATACTGGTTGCCACTTTCCTGTCCTACTCTGCTCGGTATTAGTAACTATGTCGAGAAGAAATACCTACCATTCAAGCATATTCATAGTAGAAGAGGTATGTTAATATTTGAGGAAGAGGGATTTGCCAGCGTAATTTTATACAAAGTTTCCACGAGCAAGTAAAACTGCGAACCAGGCGGAATCCATGCCAATGTTTTAGTGCCTTGTAAACAAGTAAAGTTTACTGTGCAAGATGAGAAAAGCATAAAAATTGAGTATCGGACTAGAACGAGAAAGTTGTTTAGATTTTGGAATATACTTATAAGTCGATGGTAAAGCTTGACACAAATTAAGGCCAAATTTTGTTTACGTCTAAAGGTATATGATTTTTTTTTGTGTTGTTGATTGAGTGCAATTGAAGTTTTCAGTAAGTATTATTTAGTAAATTTGAGTTCCACAGTTGTATGTTGTTTATGTTGTTTTCGTGCAAAGACTTTTCTCATATTTCTCCTCTTTCTTAATAACCTGGAACGTGGAAGACAAGTTAGATATTTAAAAATGAATTGGAAAGACAACCTCTCTTTCGATGCACAACCACTAGATAGTAGAATTGAAAGAGGTTATGTTAATAGTGGGAGGAATAGGGATTTGTTTGTGTAGTTTCATACGAACATGTACAAGCAAGTATAAGGCCTAAATTGTAAATAATTTGAAGAAGCTATCCAGATAATGTAAGCTTGTTTAAAGCCCGAATGAATTGAATAGGGCTACGTGAGTGTTTTTCTACTTTCAGGCAAATGCCTAGTAGAATTAAAAACAGTTATGTTAAGAGAGGGAGAGGGAAAGCTCGTTGTAGTAATTTCATACAAACTGCGACGAACAATGTTTACAACTTGCAAAGCAGCCCGAAATGAGTTCGAAAGATTCCTGTAATTTCCAAGAAGATTACTACAAGATGACATAACCGAAAATCTTCTTAATATTTACGAATTGAAAAACAAGTGATTTGACATGACCAACTTCATTATACTATTTTATTACTTTTTTTATTTTTTATTGTTTACTACTGCTGAATATTTTATTTCTCCCCTGAGCTTCACAATTCTTTGTGCTAATTGTTTAACTATTTCCTTTTGCATGTTTGATTTAAATCTCCATAGCTTTTCTTATAAAAAAAATACAGCAATCTTTTGGTTCCGTGTTTTAATTGACACTCAAATTTAAACAATTGTTCTGCCCAAATACCATAATCAGGTGTTCGGCGGGTAATAGACGGTTAATGTCAAAGTAGTCCTTCAAGTAGAGCTACTATACGTCTATTTATTTAGATCTACTACATTCTGGTAGCCCATTTTTCTCCTACTCTGTTCAGTATTATCGACTACATAGAAAAGGAATACCTCCCCTTCAAGCATATTCCTAGTAGAAGAGATACGTTAGTAGTTGGAAGGAACTGATTTGTTGGCGTAATTTCATACAAAGTTTTCACGAGCAAGTAAATCTGCAAAATAGGCGCAATCCATGGCAATGTTCTAGTGCCTTGCAAACAAATACGAGGTTTTGGCTGCCGTTGTGTGCCAAATTTACATCGTTCTAAAATATTCAAGGGAAATCAATAATAAGACATGGTCTAATTAAATACCTTCGTCAGATGAATCAGTACGATATTAAATTCAAGACTATTATTACCTTTCATATATTTTCAAGAAACTATTCCAATAAACTCAATAATTAATATTGCATAGCGTAATATTAAGTTTTGGGATTTTATTGTTGTTGTATTTTTCAGAAAATTTCCAAGTTAGAAATGGAGTACTCTTCGCCGTGGAACTCATTTTGATGGTCTCAGGTTTAAATCAATTCCATTTTGTTTAGAATTTCACAACGATCTGTAAACTTGTTTTGAGGGAATCATTGAAAACTTTTAAAAAGTATACAGTCTAGGTGAATAAAATCATTGTTTAACAGGAAAAAAAATGGAAAAGGGAAACAATTTTTTTTTAGTTTATTTTTTAAGACTCTTTTTAGCCTTTAATTTCTTCACCTCATTCAACACAAATTAGTGATTTTCAAAAAATAGTAGATGCGTATGAAAAAAATGTTAAAAGTATTAATAACCTAGTTTTTCAAATTCTTCGTTTTTTCGTGAACTATTTCAAATTGTGTTTCAGAATTGCGTTTTTATTCTGAACGATCATTAAATTTTCCTGCTCCAATTTTCATTAAAATTTTTTTTTCAGTTACATTTAACCTAACAAATGTGGCGAAGACAACCGTCTTGGAGAAAATCAATTGACGCTTGTTTGCAATTTTTTTTCTATTAAAGCGATTTTAGTAACCGAAACCGCTGAGATTTCCAAACCTCGCCACTCTATCACTAGTTAAATTTGTTTTAAACTATTTATACCCGAATTTCAGCACTTAAAGTAATTCGCTACTTTAAAATAAACATGTACATTGATTTTAGCAATCAAACGCTTTATTGAATGTTTCATCGAATAGTGACAATATTTATCACACTCGGGATTCGCAAGATAAAGAAAATTGAAGGGCCAAGCTGCAACTGCAACAGTGTAACCCTAAACTGTCAACTGCACATTGTATTCAGTATAAAAGTCAACTTGAGGAGGACCTTCCTTTGCAATTTCCTTACACTTTTCTTTGTCGAGGATAACGACAATATTTTCGTAACCAATTTGGTCGGTAATCTTGACAAATCTGGGGTCGGTCACGGCTAACAATTTTTTTTCGAGTGGCTGCGGAATCACAACGTAGTGCTTGATATTACTCACCGTCGAATCCAAGGCGTACGGTTTAATTGCACCAATATGTATAATCACTGCTGGAGTGTGAACATCTTGGATAAAGTTTTTATATCCTTCCGACAACATCGGTTTACCGTCAACCCACAAGCTGGGAAAGTCGGTGGAAACTAAAATGTTGCCATTTGTTGTTTCTGCCGCCTTCAAAATTGGAAGCGCCCAGACTGTTCCTATTTTAAACAATGGTCCAGCAAAGCCGGCTCCATTGATTCCGTCCAAGACCAAACTGTACTTACTCACGTCAACTTCTCTACAAAAATAGTTTGAATTATACTTTACAGAGGCATCATCACAGAGAGTAAGGAGTGCCCAACCAATTGAAAGGAAATTTTCATTTTTGTCGCCACAGGATTGGTTCGTTTCACTTAAGCGTGTGTTTGTTTTACGCTGATTTAAACTACTGAAATCAATTGTTGGGTTCTGGGTATTAAGAAGTGCACTTCAATTGGGTTATTGATTTTTTTCTATTTGCAAAAGTGCATGGTTTTTTAATACAAAAAATAGGAACTACTGCTTGGCTTAGAAAACACGCTTAGAAATAGAACTTAGAACGCTTGGCTTAGAATAGTACTTAAGTTTCAAGTTAATACGTGTTTGCAAATTACTTGCTCTGAGGCCATTTTAGTAAAAAAAAAAGTTTAGAATCTTAGAATATGCATTGTTGTTCATGCAGAAATTGAACCTGAAATGAGTTTAGGAGTTGAATTTCATTATTGCATTCTTTCAAATTCGGATGTAGTAGGTTAGTATATAGGCGACTATGCTTACCTTATTCCATTCTTTATCATTGCAGTAGCTTCAGTAACTTCTTCTAATTTTTTGCTTTCCAATTTTTTTTCTATCTCCTTAATTTGCTCATTCCGTGTCTTCAAGTCGATGACAGTTAATTTTGGCATCTTGCCTTGTATTTTCTTGGCTCTGATGTCATTCAAAAGACTTTCACAATACATAAAGGCTGCGGTTTTCTTGCTACTTGTCTCCTCCTCAATCACGTATAACTCGCATTGAAACCCCAATGTTGATAAGACGACAGCAGCCACCCATCCTCCCAAGGAATTCCCACCATATCCACCCACAAAAAGGATTGGCTTCACATTGTAATTTTCAGCACCTTTTGTAAATGCATTTGGGTATTTCCTCTTTAGTTCATTGACAAGTGCCTGGGCAATCCCAAACCCTTCGTAT
>JAQFYP010002951.1:0-11720 GCA_034694865.1 Bilobella braunerae | reverse complement strand
GTGGTGACTTGTAGGTCTACTGTGAGCTTTGGTATAAACGCTCCCGTAATTTCGGATTTTCCATTTACTTTGCATTACCACCTCGGAAACTTTAAAAAAGCCCTGTTTACCTTGAAACTCCCTCTTAAACAAAAGAGTTTCCCTTGTTAAATAAGACCAATTTAATAACACTATGGCAAGTTTAAAAAAATGGTAAGATGTAACATGGACTTTAATTAGCTTAGGGGGTCCAACTCTTGTAGGCCAAGTCGTTAGAGCCTTGAGCTCTAGCCAATGGACGGGCACGGGTTCGAGTCCCGGTGTCGCCAATATGGAAATGGTTTTCCCACTTCCCGTGCCCAAATTGGGTATTGGAGGTGATGTGGGGCAGTAGGGGTGCGTGTGTGACCTGGGGTTGCAGTTTCGGAGGGTGGACTGGGGTAATGTATGCTTAAGACGGTTGTTCCAATCTCTGCCAAAGGCGGAGTAGTGGTAGGGCCCTAGCTCGTACGACGTCCAGCAGAAAGCCCTTCCGTTTCACTCCTCAAGGCTTCTTACCAAAACCTCGATCGACAGCCACCCGCCTCCCCACCATGACCGGAACCCACAGTACCCACACATGTTGACGAGCCCTTAGTGGAAATGTCAAAAAAAAAAAGAAACAAACAAAAAATTTTTTGGGTTTCTTTAGGTATTGCCCGATTTTCATTGTTTTGCTATTAAATGTCATTACTAAGCTGTTGAATTTTTAAAAATTTGAACCTACATTGCCATATCCTAACAAAAAATAAAATTTCCCTGGTACACAAAATTGTCTGCTTAAGCTGTAGATGGAATGTCCCTAAAAAGTTGTCATGTTTGTTTTTACGAACCAACAACTAGCCTAAATTTCAAAACAAATTTTGCAAGAAAATTGTTTTCTTTTAAAGTAAAGTTCGCATCCAATTTTCAAAAAATTGCCCCGAGGAAAACTCATGACGAGACTGGAGAATTGTTTTCAAAAAGTTCGCATTTACTTGAGAATGATTCTATTGTCAGCTAGAAATTTCATTCCCAAAACATGATGAAAATTCTTGGGCAGGGAATGGGAAAAAAAAGGAGGGACCCGGGCTACGATCCGCGCAAAGCAAAAAGTAAGGTTGCTCGTGTTACCACGAGACCAAGGTGCCTCTTATGCCAAGAGAGGCTAAACCAAGATGCTTTTGGTAGCAAATTTGGGATAGCAAACTGCTTTGCTATCCCACAAAATGAAAACGAGATTAGAAGAAAGCCACGGGTAAAATGTACCACGTCCTTCAACCTTAAAGGTAACTTAACCATTACCATGAACAATTTAGTACAGTTCAATGTATTATTACACATTAAAACACTAAAAGATTTTTCCGTGACTGACTGCTACCATTCTACTCTTCTTGGTGACCAAGACTCCGTTTAAGCAGGCTGCCTAGAAGTAGAACGTAGGATTGCAATTTGGCACACATTTCAAAAATTTCACATCCAAAAGTATTGGTTGACCGGGTAGGTAAGGTCATTTTGAGGTCAAAGGGTCATTTTCGGGTCAAGGGGGGCTCTGAGGGCATTTAAACCATGACAACTTTTTGTTTTGTGCAAAAGTAGGCTTTGACCTTCAAAGGTCATTTTGAGATCAAGGGGTCATTTTGGGGGTCATTGGAGGACAACAGACAAAAGTCCTCTACATAAATGTTGTTCCTCTATATAAGAGGAACTTTTGTAGGGGTCATTTTCAATGTTGTCATAGAATGATATCTTTGACCATGACCTTCGACCCCCCAAGGGGGTCACTTCCGGTCAAACAAAAACAAACTTGAACTGGGCCGGATCTCAAGAAACTCATATCCATTTGTTGCGTAGCTCCTGAAATAATCGCGGTACTCGGACGGACGGACAGACGGACGGACAGACATGACGAAAACATAAAGTAGCTCCCGCTACTTAATAATGACATTTTTAAATCAGAATAAATATTCAAGGAACACGAAATTTTCTTTGTGCGCATGCTCAAGTGTCTTACGATTAGGACAATTTCAAACAAATTTTTGGTTTTTGAATAACGTAGTTTCAAGAGATCACATTCATTTAAGTGCGGCTTGCTAGCTTGTTCGAAAAAAGTAAATATAGTAGGCGAAACTGCGTTTAAAAAGTAAACAAATCGAAGTTGTTAAAGCAAAATCCTATCTCAGAAAGTCTTGTTTTGTCTTTATTTCACGGGTGAGGTAAAAGGGAACCAAGAACAAATTACACTTGAAGCACGCAAGACGGTTGTCTTGGAAGAAGGAATGCCAAAGTTAAATAGTTTCAGCTGTTGTGAGTTGTCCAAACAGAAAACAAAAAAAAATTGGCCTTGGGTGCCTTAAAGGCACTCTCGTCTTGGGACAGGCTTGTTTGGCGTTTTTGTGTACACTTTATTACTTCCCCAGTCACAAGTAACATGACAAGCGGCGCAAGCAATATCGAGAACTATCTTATGCAAATATCGCTTTTATTATTACTTGATTTATCAAGTTCAATACACCAATTCAAGAACAGGGTAGTAACTTGGGAGAGTAGTCCGTGGACGGGCTTGTCTAGTCAGGGACAACCACCATTCGAATCTTGAAGAAAATGACTCCTTTCTTGACTGCAATAGCCGTATTGACATCGTCTTCAAGAGTTACATCGCGGGTTGTCAATTTCAACAACTCCGCTTGCAAATTTTCAAGGAGTCTTACTCCCCTGAACGTAATGTCAAGAACAATTGCCTTGGGGTTGCTCACAAAATTGTCACTGTTGACCAACTTCTTGTGGCAGAGGCAGGAGAGTATGTAGTCGACAGGGAATGGCGTGTCAATGGTCCAGTCACCGTTATCGTTCATGCCACTTGGGTTGTCGTTACAGATGACGATCACTCTGCCTCGGGCACCTTCACTTTGTTTTGCCTTATGCATGCAAATTGCCTCGGACATGATGTTAATCTGACTCGTTGGGATGGCCAGCAGCAATTGGTTGTCCTTCGTAACCTTCTGTTCTCCGCTTCCCACAACTCCGTCCACAATTTTCATTACGTTCAAGTCGTTTCTACAAATTTAAATTTATTTCATTAAGTGTCGTAGTTTTATATTAATATGGTCCTGCTAGCAAACCCGCCAAAGTATACAATTGGGGGGTCATTTAGTAATCATCCAAATGGGAGAGAAGGGTCAAATCCCCATGACCCACGGGGATTTTAGTTGGGGGGTTGTTTTGGTATTGATTACTATTAGTATAAAATTTTTGAATCAAATTTGTAAAAAAAAAATAAAAATTCTTCTAGATTTTGATTAATCTAGTCTCAGAGCGTTTCGAAACTAATTTGTTTTGTCATGTCTGAACTCCGAGTTTTACCAACTTGATTCTATAAACATTTAAGGACTAGCCAAACAAGCCAAAGAAAGACAACCCTTAAGGCTTGCCCGCTTCCCAGTCTCTAGAAATATAATTTCAAAATTTTCGATTTTACCGAGGGTTGCTCCACCATATGCTTGAAATTAAGGATATTGAAATAGAAACCTATAGGGAACTTTGTGGTACGTTTTAAGCAGAACAGGCCTGCTTGGCTAGTTACTTATCTTAAAACGAGGATGTTTTTTTTTCTAAATAGGACCTTACATAAGAAATCTAAACGTTTGGCAGCCGATAATTTCTGAATCTTTCAGCGTAACTTTTTTGTGTAGGTCGCATATCGCTCTCAGTTGTGCCCTTATATGCGCTTCTTCCATTGTAGTATTCTTATAATCCGGATAATCCTCCTTCTGTAGTTTGTTGCCATTGATTGAAAGTGGACGAAAGTTTCTTACATGCACTTTAGGTTTCTTGTCGTGTTTCTTAGCAATTTCTATCAGAGCATCTATCTTCTGTCGAAAGTTCACATGCTCAACTTCTCCAAATCCGCTAACATAGTTGAGAGTGTAGACGATATAAATTTCTGACGGTATCTGGTTGTCCGGTATCTTAGAATTGCCAAGTCTCTTTGTGAGACCGCAAATGTACGTGGACGTGTTGCCTCCGGTAGTGCCAACGATAAACTCGATACCGCCTTTGGTGGAAAAAACGCTCGTTTCCAAGGTGTCGATATAGTTGAGGGCGCTATCGATTGCAACTCCCTCAGCGACCCAGCGCTCAGGAGCGTCGTTGGGGCCATAACCGAGCTTGTTGTAGATAGCTCGAACTATCGCGCTTGGGATGTAGCTATAACCTTGACCGTTGGTAAAACCAATGCAGAGAGCCAAGGAGATGCTGATGTAAATTATCACTTTGCAGGTAGCCATTGACTAGTTTTGCCAAGTGGTAGTTTCGAAGTACAATTAGGAATCGTGAAGTTTACTCGTATCAACCATTGTGAACTTCCAGCCTTTTTGTAGTAGCATAAAGGTGACGTTGTTAGGGTGTAAAAGGGAGGAAAAGAGGTGATTTATTGTTGTAGCAATATGGTTAGGTACGAGAAATTTTTTCTTGGATTTTCTTATTGCCCCACTAATTTTTTGAAAGTTAAATATAAAAAGAATGTTTGAGTAATTTTAATATGAATGTAATTATAACTAACGTTTTAATTGACCTTGTAATGTACTTAATACTACCTAACTACTAATGTAATTGATGCGAAATTTTTTTTGAAGGATTAGAACCTTGAACACAAATTTATGAAATGTACTTGTCATTAATCGAATAATTAATTTTAGTTTAGGATTATTATTAATTAAGTATTTGTGGCGTACTACTTTAGTGGGAAAGACATATATTGAGACAATAATCTTTATTGTGTCAAGTATTTGAAAACCTGTTCGTGTTCTTTGTAGTAGAGTGAAGTGTAGTACATTTACATTATTTTGTACTATTTGTGATTGGACAATCTATCTTAGCTTCTTTATGTTAAAAGCAAAGAAGTCACAACTAATCTTTTTCCCATCAACACATTTATCGTAATGGTAAATTTATAAATAAGATCCAAGAAGGTTAACTTTCTTAACTTTCTTAACATTCTTAACTTTTCACGCACTCATGATAGGATCCTTCTCGTTTTAATAAGTAAGACTATATTACACTTTTCTTAATTGATTATAGTATTGGTCAATTCGCACCTAAGGTAGAAGGAGGTAGTGCATTTTACCCGTGGAATTGTTCTCATTCTATTTTCATTTTTTATCATGTTTTCAGGTTGAAATTTCTAGCTGACAATAATACCGTTCTAAACTTTTTGAAAACAATTCCCAAATCTCGTCATGTGTTTTCTTCGAGTTGATTTTTTGTGCATTGGTTTGCAAATTGTACCTGAGGAAAAAAACAACAGTTCAAAATCTTAAACCTAAATCTTATTGGAAGGCTTGTTGCCTGTACTATTTACAGCACTTCTAAGCCATGCACTTCTCATGAATTTCTTATAGTTGACCCAGGTTAAGAGCCAGTGAAATGAACGTTTTGCATTTCAACAAAACCTTTTAAAAAAAATTCTCGTATAGACAACAAAACACTGAGCTGTAGAGATTTGAGCAAAACGATTGGTTTAAGACGCTGCTTCTTTAAAGTTGATTCATATTTGTTATTCCGAAGTTAAGGAATATTAGTAAAAAGCAAAGAAACATCCTTTAAAATTTGTCTTAACCAATTTTTCCACGCTGGGTCAATCTAACTCCCCAAAACATTTTCACAAAACTATGCAAAAGTAGTACACAACTGATGATAAAATGATTAAACTAAACATAAACAAAAGTGCTTGCATTGTTTGAGTTCGGGGATTTAATAGCGCCGCTGCTAGAAAAGTTTAATGTTTTGTTTATGTTTAGTTTCAAGTTGGCCAAACTTTGACGTGAAATTGTAGAACTCTAGGTATGCGGTCAGGTTAGCCCAATGTTACTTGTTTTGCTATTTAATTTTGTAAGATTGTTTTTTCGATTCTTATTTACATCCCCCTGTCTTTACAATAGCATCTTGTTAGGTAGGGAAAAGGGGTGGACCGGGATTCGATCCCAAGCAAAGCAAAAGTTAAGGGTGTTTGTGTTACCCACCAGGTGCCTCTTATGCCAAGAAAGGCCAAAGACGCTATCGCTTTGCTACCCCACAATCTCTAACGTTATTGCTGAAGAATTAAATGGAAGTATCTCTGAAAATGTCGTCATGTGTTTTTGCACGAGGCCATTAAAAAAAAGAAATTTATGATGTTGACGACTAGTAAAAAAATACGTGTTTCGATTTCAGGTATGATTTTCATAGGTATGGTTTCATACCCGTTTTAAAAACATACAGTTCTTAGAAGTTTTAAGACAGAGTGAGAATCTTCAGTAGTTCATTAGGGATTGCTACTACTTTACATTAGTGAATTGTTGAGAGTAAATGAACCGACACGTTGACATTCATGTTTAGAATCTGGTCAACATGCTAGAAGAAGGGTGGTGTGGTGGTTAGAAAAATTTAGCTCTAACTAATTTGCATAAACGTTGTCATCAAGCGGTAACAGAAAACGGGTGAACCCAGTGGGACTCGAAACCGGGCAAAGCAAAAAAAAATAAGTTGTCACACTTACATAGCCATAACTGTATAATGACTCAAAATAATAACTAATCAGGTAAGGAATAACTAATAATAATTTTTTTTCCTTTACTTGGAAGATTTGAGCAATTCTAATGTTAACTTAATTATTACTTACTTTTAAGCTGTTAAATGTGATATTTGTACTTAATTACTGATGTAACTGATGCGATATTTTCTGCCGAAGTATGAAACCTTCAAACATAAAATTTATAAAATATACCTTTGATTAATTTGATAATTAACTTTAATTTACAATTATTTAATAATTAGGTACTTAGGGCCGAATGCTTTAGTCGAAGTACATTTCGTATGATAATTGAATTATTTGTGTCAAGGGTATTAAAACCTGTTTGTTTTCTGTATACTATGGTCAAGTGTACTACATTTGCATTAATTTTTGCTATTTGCGTTTTTGACAATCTTTCTTAGCTTCTCTTTAGTAAATGGCCAAATTGATTTGCTATATAATATATAATTTTAAGTTTGGAACCCCACAATGTAAAAAATAACACAAAACCTACTTTGCAATTACTTCAACATATCTATCGAAATGGTCATGTGACGAACAGAGCAAAAGGTAACGTTGGCAGTTATCTACACCAAAAGCCCACATCTACATGTAGAAGTTCCTAGATTTTTGTAGTCTTAACATTTGTTTCACTAACTCACGAAAATACGTTTTTGTGCCTTGTGTATAAGATTGCATTGTATTGTACTGTATTGCTTATTGTAATGGACAATTTGCCCTTAAGGTTGAAGAAGGTTAGTGCATTCTACCCGTGGCATTGTTCTAATCATGTTTTCATTTTCATCATGTTTTCGCGATAAAACTTCGAGCTGACAATAATTCTCATGTAAATGCAAATTTTTTCAAAACAATTCTTCAATCTCGTCATGTATTTTCCTCTCACAGTAATTTTTTGTGAATTGAAAAATTTAACTGGGAAAACAATTTTCTTGCAAGAAAAAGCATTTGAAAGTTAGGCTAATTGTTAGTTATCTCTGTATTGCACATTATGAGCTATTTAACGTTTTTATTATTATAACAGTAGTTTAAATATACAACACTATATATTTACAATTAAGTTGGTAACTTCTACCACACCCAGAAGTATATTTTATTCTACTTGGTGTTTGCAGTGCAACAATTTCAAAAACATTTGAAATTTAGGTCCTAGTAGAAAGGCTTGTTTGGCTGTACTAGTTACAGACAATTTTCAACTCAACACTTCATGACTGGCTTATAGTAAGATACATGGCGGTGTTGGTCTAGTGATTAATACGTCTGTTTCTCTCCACTAGCAAGCATGATGAACAGGGGTTCAAATTCCCCGATTAGCCACAAAAAAGTCTTTGCTGTTGGTTTTCCCCTTAAAGGAATTACCTTGCCTCTGACTTTGTGTATGCCTGTATCTCCGCGAAGTAGGCATACAGAGACAGAGGATATGGAAATTAGCTGAGAAGGTATCCCAACAGTGTTAAGGAATCCTAAAGACTGCTCCTCATTTGCATAGAGTCACCTGCGGTTATCAGGCGAAAGCTACTGCCGTACCTGATTTTAGGTTAATGTCCTTTTTTGTGGACTACTCCCGTAAAACAGCGGACTGTTACGGATAGTCTGTGGTGCCTGCTTGATGACAACATCTATGCTATTGAGCTCCTTATCCTTACCACATCCCTACTCTTCCTTCATGTTGACCTTCCGCTCTGGTCAAATGACTCTCCTTTACCTTATAATCAGACACATCAGGTATCTCAAGTAATTATAAATATCCTCGCACAAATGCACTATGCATTAGCATCGATGTTACAACATTAATATATACAGAGGTTTTTCAGCAGACTGGTCATATCTTGAGAGTAAGAGAGGGAGTTTTAGAGTTTTTTTTAGATTTGAAGGGTCTCCCCCTTTCTCCATGTTTTCTTTCGTTTCATGCCATTCTTTCTTTCACTACGTAGCGAAAGGAGAAAACAAAAAGGCGGAAAAATCCCCAATACATTAAAGTTAGTCAAGCACTAATAGTTACTAGTATTTGAAGACTTCAATGCATATCGCCCTATGTTTGGGTTCAGCACTTCATGTTTAATATGCCCTTGAACAAAACTGTTTCTCTTGTTAAAAGACAGATTTAGCACTATGGCAAGTTTTAGAAAAAATGGTAATCTGTAGTTACGTTTAGTTTTAAGTGGCCCAAACTATTTGACATGGACTTTAATTAGCTTAGAATTCCTTTAGGTATTGCTCAATTTTCATTGTTTTGCTATAAGATGTCATTACTAAGCTTTTGAAGTTTTGAACCAACATTGACCTATTCTAGCAAAAAATAAAATTTCCCTGGTACACAAATTTTACTGCTTAAGCTGTAGATGGAATGTCCCTAAAAAGTTGTCATGTTTGTTTTTACCAACAAACAACTAGCCTAAATTTCTAGTCTAAAATTTTTTGCAAGAAAATTGTTTTCTTTTTCAAGTAAAGTTCGCATTCAATTTTCAAAAAAATTGCCCCAAAGAAAATTCATGACGAGACTGGAAAATTGTTTTCAAAAAGTTTGCATTTACTTGAGAATGGTATTATTGTCAGCTAGAAATTTCATGCCAAAGACATGATGAAAATGAAAACAAAGATTAGAAGAATGCCACGGGTAAAATGTATTACGTCCTTCAACCTTAAAGGCAACTTAACCATTACCTCGAACAATTAAGAACAATGCAGTGTATTATTATACATTGAAACACGAAAAGTTTTTTCCGTGAGTGCTTTAAAAGAAGATTAAGAATGCCTTCTTGAAAGCAGACTGACTGCAGTGATGTGAATTATACGTTGTGTTTCTTTTAAATTGGCTGGCGGAAAACTCAGTACAAGAAAATAACAACCAGAAACTCAACAAAGGCAAAACCATATGTCAAAATTTTGCCCAAGGCCCGTAGTCCGAGGGGTTAGGACTCTTGTCCTAACTTGGATAGGTGCCGAGATCGAATCCCAGCAGCCGCACAAAAAAGTGGTGAGTGGAAGCGTGGAAAGTTGCGGTCGGGGAGGGTGGGCTTGAGCCGGTATGCGAAGGAGCGTGTTGGGCCTCTGCCTAAGCAGATGCTCCTTGACTAGTCAACCCCACGTTCTCTGTTTAGCAGAAAGCCCTTTGCCTTACTCCCTTAGAACTTCCAAGTCAACTCACAGGCCGAGACCACGCTCCCCCACTCACTAGCACAAGCAGAAGCATCTTGACCAGGCCATAGGCAAATGTCAAATAGCATCAAAAAAAATAAAAAATAAAATCAAAAAAATATGTCAAAGTTTTATTAGAAAGTTTAATTGAATTTAATAATTAGGTGTTGATTAATCGAGGCTAACAGAACTGAACGTTTAGGTTAGGTGTCCGGTGTTATTGATGTTGGTTTATTCACAATCGTTCCAATTACCTTTAGAAATATCGCCTATATAAGGAATCGTTGGAATTGATTCAAAGGAGCACACTATTTGTTTAAAGTAGAAAATATTGTTGATCCAAAGTACCCGCTACCATTCTACTCCTCTTGGTAACCAAGACTCCGTTTAAGCCGGCTGTCTAGAAGTAGAATGTAGGATTGCATTTTGGCACACATTTCAAAGTGTACCACTTTTGTTTAATTCCAACTTTAAGCAATTAATTAAGTAATTGATGCTAGTCGAAAACAAGCTCCTCAATCAAGCTTAACGACCCGATAAACAAATAAAACTTCCGGTTTTGGTGACACCGCACAAGCCCACATATGAAACTTAGCTCAAGGTGGTCCACCGATTAACGTTTGGACCGGATTCTAAACAATAATATAATTGGTCTCTTTATACGTGTTGACAACCAAAGTTGGACCAAGGTTAAACCATGCCAATTAGCTAGGGTTATTACAATTGAAGGTTGTGCTTGAGTTAGTGGCATAAGAGATATATTTGTCGGTGAAAACAAATTGAATGCACATTAACTAACCGAACAATTAATTGGTTATGTTTATGGTGAAGGTCTTAAGGTTAGAGGGTACGAGTTCGACTAAACCAATTAATTCACTACCTCAGGAACAGGATCCAGACCTAAACGTTTACAGATTCGATTGCCTCAATCAAAAAACTTCTTAATTGTTATACTGAATTAAACAATAGCAGGTCAATACCGAGAAAAAAAAACCGAGAATACAAAAACAGAGAAAACCAAAACCGAGAAAACGAAAACCAAGAACCACAAACACGAAGAACTTGCTAAATAAGGATGTAAAGTTAAATGGGTTCAGTATTCAACACGTTTTTGGTAGTTTAGGTTTCAGGTGTTGGTTTTTATGCACGTGATTTTGACTTGGTTAAGTCAAATGGTTTTGAAATTGGAAACCTGCAAATTTGAACAAGTAACCCGTGCATCAAACAAATATTATAACCCTGATCAGCACATGCAAACTAATAGACCAATACAGATACTTAAGTAAACGGGTATATATTTTGAATATATTAGTTCTCGGTTTTTGTAATTCTCGGTGTTTGTCTTTCTCGGTTTTCGGTTTCTCGGTTTTTTCGTTCTCGGTTTTATTTTTCTCGGTGCTGGTTTTTCGGTATTTGCGTTCTCGGTTTTTGTTTTCTCGGTATTGACATCGGACCGTTTTTTTTCCTCCGGCGCAGAATTGCGATTATGAATTTTGCGCTGTTTTGGGAGAAAGCAAGAGCCAACTTATTACAAATATGGTAATATTAAATTGTATATATATATATATTATTAATATTAATTTTAAATTGTGCAAACATACTGTTTGACCTTGAAAGGTCAATGTGGGAAAAGTGAGGCTCCAGTGTCACCGGAACCATAATAACTTTACTTTTGTTCAGCAAAAGTTTTTGAACATGAAAAGTAACTGAGGTCAAGGGGTCGTTGCCGGGTCAACAAGGCCTCTGGGGTCATTGGACTATCAAAACTTTTTGTTTCATGAAAAATTATAGGTCGTTGAAAGGTCATTTTGAGGTCCATGGGTTCTTGGGAGGCCACAGAGAAAAATGTTCAATACAAATGTTGTTTCCTTTTATAAGAGAAACCACTTTTTATGGGTCCCTGGGGTCAAACAAGTCAATGAAGGAATTTCAATGAATGTATACAGTGGACCTCGGCTAGAGTGAATCTCAAGGGAGAGGTAAAACTTGTTCATTCTAGCCGGGGTTCACTCTTTCC